>JAAXCT010001044.1:0-249247 GCA_012490785.1 Eragrostis nindensis | reverse complement strand
ATTTTTCCCACTTTCTATACATGTCAAGGATGCTTCGCCTGCAAGAATCTGTTATGACTGTATCATCTCTACAAGCTACACAGTACATTTTGCAACACAGTTGTCCTTATATTTTTGAACTTTTAAAGTTCCAATAGTTTCATTTTGCAATATGCTGTTTCAACTTTATTATGGTAGTTGTTGACGGTCCTAAACGTCGATAACTACATCCCAAATCCAATGAATAAGTAAGTAAAACATATGTCCCCAAATAACTTACCTCACTAATACTAATAAAATTTCACGAATTGTGCCACGCCATTGTTTGCAAAGTTTTAACGATTATAGCGTGATTTAATAAAAAGTGGTACAACCCTTGATAACCAACTATCTACACACTCGCAAAACAAACAGCTTGTTCGCCATGCCTGTTGCGATTCAGCAGCTACAGTATTCGCAGTTATTTCTTATCCACTACAGTGTTCGCAGTTATTTCTTCAGCATCCGCTACAGTGTTCGGCTGCAGCCGAACTGGGTCAAAAGAAGACAAAACTATTTAAACCGAGTGAAGGAACCCGTAAGGATGGTCGAGGCCCGAATGACCTAAGTTTGGAGTCATCTTGTCCACTTAAGGTCACCCGGTGATTGGAGCAAGGTAGATGTTGTGGCGTGAAGGCCACAACACATGGGCCAGCAGCGCCTGCAGCTAGGCTAGGAATAAGTTAGGCAGTTTGTTAGCTAGCTAGATAGATGGTTTGTTTGTTAGCAGATTGTTAGCTAGATAGACTTAGTTTGTTGGGTGCTTATGGCTATAAAGGCATCTGTGAGTCCTAGAGAGAAGGCAAGCAAGAAGTAGAAGGCTAGGTCCTCGTCTTGCTGCCATGGGTTGAGGCCCCCGCGTCATCCATATCAATTTGGTATCAGGGACCATCTCGGTGCATCGCCCTCCAGGCCGGCGCAGACATCGATCCTGCGACCCCCCTCACCTTCTCCGCCAAGCTCGACCTCGCCTTTGCCAGATGGAGGTCATGGCCCACCACCTTGACGTCTATGAGGCACGCATCGCGGCAGTGGAGGCAAAGCGATCCCGCTTCCATCGACGACGACACACCCCAGCTTGCCATTGCCATCACCTCTGTCCACTCTGTTGAATTCTCCTCTCTCGTGCAACCGCTGGTGATTGCAATTGAGGTTGAAGTCACCAAAGACCCCAAACCCGCACTGCCCCAAGCACATTGCCGTGGTGGGAGTCGACTAGATTAAGGATGCGTTCGCATCTGAGGGAGAGTTCGATCTCGATCTTGGTGCAGCTGAAGCGCAGGTTGCGCTCCTCCATGGCGAGCTCCTCCCTGCCGGCGGCGGCCCGCGTCATGCACTCCATGAACTCCTCTGCTCTGCGGGCTTCCCACTCCCCAATCTTCCCCAAGCTTCAACTTCGAGCGCGTCATTCCCGTCCCGATCTCCGACCTCCGCCCCCAGGCCGGCGCGGGTTTCCTCGCCGACATCAACGCCACCCCGGCTCCGCGCCTTCTGTACACTCGACCATGCGAATAAGCAAGCTTCGCGCGTGTGTCTCCGCCATCAGCAGTTCGTGCGGCTGCATCGTTGTCGAACCAACAAATTCCTACTCCCCGTGATGAGGCGGACGATGTAGGTGGACACGTGAGTACGAATAGTAGTCCCTCCGCGGTGGCGCCGAGCGAGCGGTGGCCGTTGAGCTCCGGGAGGTCCGTCTGGACGCACTCGATGGTTGAGACTTGAGACGTTCAGGAAGCGCCGGCGGGAAGAGGCTGGCCAGGCGGGGCCTCGCGCGCGGGTGGAAGCAGCGGCCCAGGCGAACTAACGTGAACCGCCCACACGGCACTAGTTTGTTCCCGGCGGGCCGTGGCGCAGTTGGATGCCGTCCACCCGATCGAGCACAAACCATGTCGCGCCGCGATCACGGCCCAGCTCGTCCGCACGTCTCCACAACGGGGAGCGAAGCGAAATCTCTTGCACGGTGACGGTGCCCACAAGACAAAGTCGCCGCCCACTTGTTTGGGGAAAAAAGCGCCTGCGCACGTGCTCAGCGCCCGTACGCCATCGCCCTCCAGCAACAGGGACTGGGCGCTTTCCTCTAAAAGAAAAAAACAATTTCCTCTAAAAAAGAGGGACTGGGCGGACCTTGATGGTTTGATATGATGCACGTGAATTGACGTTGGCGCTCTGATGCACTTTTACTCTGTCAACTAATGTTGAAGTATGGCTTGACTCGTGAACAAAATTGCCAAAACTGTACAGTTGCTGACCTGATTGTTGTGTTTCTAGTTTGCAAGCAGGGCGCATGGACACCATTCATCTCAAACATACAATTCAAATATGTAGCTTGTTGGCCCATTGTCCCTAGGTAAGAAATCAATAGGGAAACAACTGAGAACGGTAGGGAGCACATTACCTTATGTAAGCTGAAATCAACCATGTAAGCTGGTGTGCTTACAGAGTAATTGATTGATGCAAAAGTTTCTCTATCAGGTATATATTCAATTCAAGCTAATAAATTTTCCGAGTTGAGGGAACTATACATTTAAAGCTGTTAGATAAAAAAATACTGAAAGTTAATGAGTTACCTCTTGTTTTACCAGCCTTGCAATGAAATATGTCAACTTCGATTGATAACCAAAAACTCGATGGATTCTTTTGTGTTAGGAGTAATATTACTATCTAATGGTAGAGACGAGCAGACATAACGCATTACTTAAGAGTCAAGTAGCGAACTGGGTGAAGAACATGTTTCATATTTTCCATTTATCTGATTTATTCTTTCACTTTCGATATTGAGCAATTGTACCTCATGGTAAAAGAAAATTGATCTTCCAAAATATTGTGTAATGTAAGATATGGAATTCTGAAAATTTGATATAATACATGTGCATCATCATCTAACGTGTAAGATACCTTTTCATTACAAGTTGTAATAATATTTTGGCACCCTTTGCAACGCGCAGGCAAATTGCTAGTAAAAGAAAAGATTATTGAGAGGTATTTCTGATTTTCTCTCGCCTAATATTTAACATATGATTTTCAGTTCTATATCTTTTTATCTCCTTTTGTCTTATTGCAAAAACTATGATTTACTTAAATTCAATGAAGCTAATGAGAAAGAGTTGTTGACTATTTACAGTGGGTACTCATATGGGAATACATATTAACTGTTTCTTCAAAGGGACAGAGGGAACGGGATGCTAAGCGTGCGTGCTCAACAGTCCTTATTTATATTACAGTAAAGTTCGATGAAGTTAAGCAACTCTCCATGCATGTCTTTATGCGATCATTGTAATTTCTTGTGAAGTGTGTCGCAATCGCGAGGCTCCCTGGCCACCATGCATCAAGAGCTAAACCTATCGAAGGTTGTCTATTGGATAACACCGCAGAAGGAGTACCTCATTTATTAATTTCTATTCATCAACTATATGAGTATTTTCATTAATGGTAAATTTACTAGTTAGTAGTATCTCTATCCATGTTACTCATATTTTATTAAAAAGAAAATTTTGATTATATTTTTTTTTTTTTCTTTCTGAAGCTTATTATAGCTCGTCATTACAACAATTAGGGATATTTCTCTAACAACGTCAGGCTATTTATGTTTTGTCTCAATATCAATTGTGTTTTTCATTAGCTATATCCATGAACATTGTATAATATAATGCTTTTCCCGCTCGTATAAGTTCCTCATTAGTGTGCTGCTTAAGAAGTGTTGCTCTTGAATTACAAATATGAATTTAGTTCTTGTACCTCTACTTACTTATAATAACATCTGATGGTGGTATATTTTCATGAGATGATCCCACTGTCTACCAAGACTATTGTGAATTCTTCTATATATCACTGCTATTAATAAATAGATATTTTGAGAGCCAAGTCCAAGGATGCTTGACATGCGAGAACCTGTTATGACGATATGATTTCTACAAGCTACATAGTTGTCGCTACATTTATTTAACATTTGAAGTTCCTAACCTCTGCGCAGCCATCGACCATCTCGCTCACCCATGCCTCTCTAGAACACCGCTTCCCCTGGACAGCGCCGCCACCGTCATGCCAGTCGAGGTAGGCTAGGAGGAGGCTAGATCTGCCGTCATGGGTGGGTGGATAGATCCACCGCCGCGGGCGAGCTGCCTAGTGTTGAGGTTGCCCTAGTGACCTCGCCGCAACGTCGTTCCCGTTCCCGCTCGTAGTCGACTTTGGCCTATGTTCCGCCGCCCGCTCGCAATCGACTTTGGCCTATGTTCCGCCGCCCACTCGCCGTCGTCCTTGGCCTTAGGATCCTCCGCTTCCCGCTGCTGTAGGATCTATAATAATATCGAAACAGATGAGGGTGTGTTTCTAGCAATAGTCTATAAGGTGACTCGTAGCTAAAAATAGACGTTGATGTCAGCAATCTCTGACTTACTACACAAAAAATGCAGTAGTAAGTCAGGTTCATGCTGCTTGGACCATTACATTCTCTCTCTATTTATTTCGGCCTTGGCATTTGGTCGTACTAAAAGGAGATTTGTACAAAGTAAAGTAAGTCATATAGAATTTGCATCTGCAAGATTATTCAGCCGCATCCAGTTTCCTGCTTATATATATAACAAAAAACTGAAGGATCCATCTGCTCGAGCTTATTCCTATTTTAAGCCGCAATTGTCTTCCCTTGGAAACTTTAACGACTTTGCATCCATATGAGAATCAGATATTGCAGAACAAAAGAAGGTAACATTAGGGATGGCAGTGGGTACATTACCCACTGCGGGTGGTGGAATGTCTCCATCCCCATCTAGAGTTTTATGCCCCATCCCCATCCCCATACCCACCTCGAGTCCCAAATTTAGCCCATACCCAAAACATGTTATAGACGTCTTATTGAATATTACAAGTAGTCATTTGAAATATCGTTGATTGACTTGTGTTAAAATAATTTTAAATTATTATTCTAATATCATTTGAATGCTTATATAGTTAATTTCTATTAGACTATGTAAACATTATCAAAAAAATGTCATAATTATTTTTAAAATATGTTGTCGTGTGATTTGTCATCATATAAAAATTGAGCTTCAAAATCCATTTGTAAGCCGAGAAACAAATTAAAATTGCAAACCACAATAGGGTTTATATCGCACCGAGTAGAATTATTTGGGAGGTAAAGTGAGCCATCATTTTGTTTAGGGGTGAAGTGGACAAAGTAAATTGTTCAAGGGGTAAAATGGAGTTTTTCTGAATAATAATATACCGATACAACACTAGGAAAGCAATTAGTACTAGTAGTTTAGCAAAAAACCAAGTATGCGTGTAAACTTTCTCTTTTTTAAAAAATTTGTTTAGACTCTAGTTAATGTCTTGGTTTGTGAGCATAACTGCAAGTGAGGTCTGTATTTTCTCCTGTTGGATCCAACGTTTACACGGCCATAATAGAGATGGTCAGCTCCATATTAGAGGTACAACAAAGCACTCGTCTACTCCTATATGCCGAAGGTTAACTAGCATTCGTGCCAGTAGATCAGTTGTCCCTCACCGTCACTGACATTACGAATTTGCGATTGGATTTAACATGCAGAATGCCAGCTCAAAATATTTTGCAACAGGTGATCTCAGGCAAGTAGTTTGTGCCTCTGCGCCGAAGGCAGTATATACGAGAGGCAATCCAAGAGACCCTTCGCATCAATGTTCGAGTGTAGCATCCGGTGTATCAGCAAGAACTGAATTCCTTCATACTCGACCGTGTCAGACTCAGCCAGGAGGCTGGACAACGAAAAGGAGTCGGAGACCATCCCCGGGCCATCAAGAAGAGTACCATATGCAGAGAACGAAATACCCGAAAAGGAAAGCCCCCATCTATCAATCCCCGTCCCAGCCGCCTTCCAGATCCGTTGTCCTGTCGAGCGCCCTCGGATGACGTCCTCCCTCCGACCCCAAATCCCATCGCGGCGCGGCACAAGGCGACCGCGGCCCGCTCGCGACACGCCGCGACCCTGCTCGTCCTCACGGGTCCGACGACATAAGCAAGAACTCTTGCACGGCGCCCAAACGACGACGAACCCGCCACTCACTTGTTGGGGAGAAAGCGCCAGCGCAACGAGCCGGCGGCCGCACGGATGCCCTTCCCAGCAGCAGCTGCACGCAGGACTGGGCGAAACTTGGCGGGGGACGGCCCGACTGGCCTGATTGCCGAGCTCGTCCTCGCCGGCGGCGACCGTGGCAGACTACGTCCGCTTCCGCGCCGTGTGCCGCCCGTGGCGGCGGTGCTCGCCGGATCCACGCGCCGGCTGGACGGCCGCTTCCTGCCCGGCGATGGATCATGCTCGACAAGGCCTCGCCGGCCCTCGCCGCCGACCGCTTCCTCAACGTGTCCTCCGGAGAATGCATCCGGATGGACCTCCCGGGACCTAGACGAGCACATATTGCTCGCGGTCACCCTGAGGGTCTCCTCCTGCTGCTTCACACCCTGGTCGTCCGCCTGCTCAATCCGCTCACGCGCCAGCTCACCGACCTCCCGCCGGTGACCCGCTGCTGCCTCCCGGACCTCCCGGTTTCAAGCCCATCGTGGAGTCAGACGACCTTGGGGTGTACGGCGTCGGCGTCACCGACGACTCCACGTAGCGGTTTGCTTCAGTTATCCAAGAGTGCTTGCCGTCGCTAAGCCTGGCGACAAGCACTGGACTGTGGTCTGCAAAGAATACCTGGATTCGGCTTTGCCTTTCGCGGGTCGCTTCTACTGCGTGTCCGAAATAGAGTCATGGTGCTGGACACCCTCCTGTTCAAACCAGCAGCCTCGGCTGCTGCCGGCTGTTGAGTGGGGCAACTCACTTCGTTTCTCCAGAATGGAGACCACCTTCACCTTGTGGACAATGCCGGGGAACTGATGCTGGTGCACCGTTTGTTATACCAAGTCGACCCCGAAAGCAATTTCAGGTGGACGCACAAGGCATACGGTGTGGACTTGGACGCCCGGGCCCTAGTTCCGGCCAAGGCGTTCGGCCAGCGTGCCGTGTTCATTGGCCATTGCCGCACAATCTCTGTAACGGCAGAGGCTTTTCCCTCCGTCGAAGGTGGTAAGTTATACTTTGGGTTCGATTGTGATGAAACCTGTGCATTGTACCAGAGCGACGGGTATAAACTTGAGGATGGAAGCGTTGTGGCGCACCCATTTAGCGTCATCAACTGCCTCTCCCACTGCATCCAGGGAAGCGGCGACCATCTTGCCTGAACTAATTGTGTAGTCTGTATATTTGTTCTGATTGCACGTAGTCTCTCCATTATTTGGCGTGTATAAGCTTTGGTACATTCGTATTTTGCATCCAGCCATGTTAAATTATTGGATCTTCATTCCTCTTCCTTCTCAATGTTTTCAACAGCAAGACTTTTAATCATAGCATCAAGTTTATTAGTTGTATCGATCATGGATCCTCATCCTCTTATCTCGTTATTTCTCAATAAAATCAGTGCCATAATGTTTTTCTTTGTCTGAAAGAAAGGGGTGTAGGATCTATCATTCATTAGGGGAGTTCTTATACACCAAAGGTGCAGGATCTGTGCCAAAAAGAGAGACAAAAGAAGGGCTTGGACCACTGAAGTATGTCATGTCTCCATTCACAGGCTTCGGTAGGAGCGAAACTGAGTTGAAACAGCTGTTCACAAGTCAACCATAAGATTTTTTTTAAGATGATTCGATCAGAAAAAAGAGAGATTATTTTAGACGAAAAGTCGACCATAAGATCGATTGCAAATCGTGTGCATCTGTGTCTGTAAATGAGCATCCAAACAAGGTGGGTAATTATGTGTGCTAACATGGACCTCTGCTCAACATAAGTCAGGTTTCATGCTTGTTTGGATCATTACATAATATGCATGATTATTCAGCCAAAATCAAGTCACCATTGGTGCCTCGCTGTCACCGGGAGCGTTGCCTACCACTGAAAGTATAATGCCGTTAAATCCTAAAAAAATTGCCCCCATAGGGAGTCGAACCCAAGACATGAGGTGCTACTGAGACTTTTGTAACCAGTAGGCTACAGGCCCTTTCGCGTCTACTCCTATATGACGAAGGTGAGGCCCACGGGAGCACGCCGCCGGAGGCGCTCAGCTCCGAGAGCGGCGCGCATCGGTTGCCCTCGCAGAGCGCGGCCACCAGCTCCACCTCCTGCGCTGCGAGCGCCTCAAGCCGGCGCACGAGCTCGTGGCGGCTCGCGTACATGCACGGGTCGGAGAGCGCGACGGACACGAAGCGGAAGGTGATCTCCAGCGCCTGCAGCGCTAGCTTGACCAGGCCCTTGCCAGGCCACTTAGGGAAGCACCCGGCCTGCCACAGCCTCGCCAGCTCCTGCAGGCGGCCGGACGGGAGAGGGCTGATGGTCAGTGGCGGATCCAGACGAGAAATGTAGGGGGGGCTGAACTATATATGACGCTAAGAGAGTTTTTTTTTTTTTGCAAGGGAGAAGGGTTTTTTTTTGTGAGCACATTAATCAAAGTTAAGATATTGTCAAATGCAAAGCTAAAAAATGAAATGTTTTTTTCATTCCCTGCAAGAATACGGCGAGGATTTTTAAGATGACATACCACAGTATATATTTTGAGCTGTAACATATTTCAATAAATATGATGATATTCCATAGCCTTTTATGTTACAAAAAACCAAATCAACAGAAACATGCATCTAATATTTTTTGTTTGAATTCCTGTATTTGAAAAAAAAAGGAAGCAATTGCCAAAAGGATTAGTTCCTGCATTCTTGAAGTCGTTTGGGCCGCCCACTTTTCATTTTTCTGTTTGGCAATCACAAATGGCCTGAACAGCCCATTCGGCCCAGCTAGCTATAGTCCTTCTTCTTCCTCCGTCTGTATCGAGCAACACAGGGAAAAAAAACACAGACACCATTGTTGTCGATTGGAGCTCACGTATCTACGGGATTAAACCACTAGGACGCCCTTGGGTGAGTAAAATGGGTTCGCAGCGGTCTTCTCTTCCTCATAGGGTGATGCGTATGAGCACTCAGTTTTTTTCTATCGTCTTGCACGTTCAGACCCTCCAAGCTCTCTTCCATGGCCGGAAAATGAAGGGGGGGCTCTAGGGGGGGCTCCACTGTCCGGCGGGCAGTAGGGGGGGCTTGAGACCCCCCTGCTGCCCCGGTGGATCCGCCACTGCTGATGGTGGCTCTGGGTGGCGGCGGGTGGTGGTCGCCGCCCGAGTCGTCCGATGGGGCGACGCGGAAGTGAAGCCATGGAGAGGCGGCGGATCCACTGAGTAAACGAAGTTCGTTTGGCCGAAGTTGCTGGGCGACAGCATGCAGTACCCGGTTCCAGTCCGGGCATCATGTCCCCGCGACGTGTGGCTCTCTTCGCCACGCTTGTCTTATAGCGGCAGTCGTTCTCGTCGAGAAGTTCTTGGCTGCGTTTTACGTATCGGCGGGTGAAGCCAGAGACGCTGATCGCCGGTGTCACTAGACTCTTTTACCAGTGTCATTAGCCATAGAATTAAGGCCTAAACACTATTTCACGTTTAATTTTCAGAAATCCATCGGTGTGATGGCTGCACGTGGCTTCGCCCCTGTCGGCCTGCCGTTGTGCCCTCTGTGCAATGCAACGGCGCCACCAGGGACTGGTTGCGCTGACGTGCTCCGCGATCATTGACCCGTGGGCCTGCGTCATCGGCCATGTGAAGTGCACTTCAGCGGATCATCACCCCGACACCGGAGAGTTCAATGCGATGCGCACCTCGTGTTTGTTACTCTACAATGCATCTAGTACAATTTGATGTTTTTCTACAACCATCTACTACTATCTGATGTTTTTCTACAGTTGTAGGATCATAACGTTTGTAGAGTCGGCCATTGTCGGAATAAATCCTGTGCGCCATTCGGATGGTGCTAATGCGGGCGGGGAAGAGAGAGACGGCAAATATGCCTTTCAGCGGCTCCTCATTTCGGGTGTATTTAGGGTGCGGCTCCCTCTGTTTTTTCTAGAAAAAAGAATATGAAACATTTATTAACAGCCGCTCGAACCAAGCGACAGCTCGACTTACCTTTTGAATTTTTTTAAAAAAATTTGAAACTATGAAAACCAGTCAAACCTAGTGGCAAACTGTGAAAACTGATTTTTGAAATTTGAAAACTGGTTTACTGGTGAAACCGCTCGGCTTACCGTTTTCAACTTGTTCGGATTTGAAATTTTGCATTCTTTTGTTTTTTCTACTGGTCTTTGTGGTTGTTGAGAAAACTGCCGAGAATAGCATGTGTTGGTCAGTGACTAATTGCAACAGGATTACAGGAGTGCAAATTGTATGGCATGCATATAGAATTTTTTGACTAGGATATTGACTTTTGATTTCTGGAACTTGTTTTTTTTAAACAACTGCTGAAATTTCTGGGAAGGCTTGGACCTGTAAGCTTTGAACTTTCAAAATAAAATGCTGATGTGGAAATGAGCACATGAATGATGGGTAACCTTGCCATGTCAATAAGAGACCATATCCACATGTCCAATTCTGTTTCTTAATCAAACAAGAGATGGGACTATTTCATCCCCTACTATCCTTCCAATTAAACAAATGACATGACCATTCCGTACTTTCAACGGAACATGAAATGAGGCGGTTCTATCTCGAAAAATTCAGATGGTCCGTATTCCGTACCGTCCCTTTTTGTCTCCAATCAAGACAAACCTCACATACAAAGACTATCATATCTGACCATTAACTAGACTCTTACGTCACAATTGTGCAGTTGCTTCTATGCACACATGATGATTACCGAGCAGAAAAGCACCACCGGATCTATGGTATTGCATCCTCCTTGCCTTGAATGCAAAAATAAAATTAAAAAAAAGCACTCCAGAAAGCAACAAAAATAGAAATGCCATCACACAGATGTCTTGAAGCTTCTAAGATAGCACGACAAATGTTCTTACAACACAACATCACATGGTCCATACCCAAGTTGAAATTGTTCATGACCGATATGAAAAATAAATGATAACTGGATAAGCAAGAGCAAATATGGATAGCAGGATAGAGATAGCATCTCTCTATCTCTCTCTCTCTCTCTCTCTCTCTCTCTCTCTCTCTCTCTCTCTCTCTCTCTCTCTATCTCACTTGAACCTGTTAAAGTCAAGAGTGACCATGTCTTTGGAAGGCATCTCGAACACGTCGTTGTTGTCACCGGCTGGACCGCCACTGCCACTGCTACCATGCCCTGCATTTCTGTAGTAGCCATATGTGCTTGCATTGCTGGAGGAAGCACCTGCATCAAACCTACCAGTCTCGGAGCACAGCAATGCGAAGTAATGAGCATATGGGAGCATGTTCAGGCTGGAGCAGGCTTGCTGAGGGTCTTGATGATTAGTTGCCTGTTGAAGAAGCGGCGCCGGCGCTGGAGCATACATGGAGTAGTTCAGGTAGTACTCCTGCAGTTGTGGATCATTGACGGTGCTGAGGTCAGGCGGCGATGGCGGCATGTTGAGGTTGATCATCCCCGGGTTTGACGACCCAGCCGCCGAGTTGGCAGCGTTGAAGTTCATCTCTGTGTTGGTTGGGACAGAGTAGAAAGCCAGGGTGTGCACAACCGGATTGAGGAGACCGTTGGACGCGAGGTTGTGGGGCGGCGGTGCGGACGACGGCGGCGGCGGAGCTGTGGGTACAGCGTCATCCAGACGCAGGCTGCAGATATACTCTTCCAAGATGGATAACTGACCGAGCGACGTCCGTTTGCTCTTCTTCTTCTCCTGTCGTCGGTGCTTCACCTTTAGGCTGCGTAGAGTCGCATTCCAGTGATTTTTTATTGCGTTCTCTGAGCGACCAGGAGGTTCCTTGCAATAACTGACCAACGATTGCCGTAGTATTTGTGAGCGTCAATTAGAATTTTGTCTTCGTCTTCTTTCCATAAGTCATTATGCTGTGAATTCAAAAATAGAGATAAGATATACCTTTTTTTAAAAAAAAGAGACAGATCAGTGATACCTACTATTTTTTTTAATTTTAAACTTCGGAAAGAAAACCTACTGGTTAGTCTGGTTGTCCGTTTGAATGTGTCAGACAATTGTGATTCTGTGTAGAGGCTGGAACCTCGTTCATTATCTAAAAAAAAAAAAATCAAAAACTTGAATTTTTCAACTACAATGGCTATTCAAAGTGAGAGGCACTCATTCCAATTTTACGCCAGGTAGTTACTAAATTTGCAAGAATGAAAGTAAATAAATGATTAGGTCTAGTATGATGTTTTGACAGTAAAATGCTACAGAAAAAGTCAGCGTTTGACAATTACAGCTGGTTGTGCAGGGAAACATCCTACAAAGACACGCAACTATCCTTCTAGAAAGCAGCGACTTTGAGATAATCATGGGTGACACTGACTATAGTTGGGCTATGTGAATTCATATATAAAGTTTGCTCGACATCGGATTCAACAATCGCAAAATGACTATTCTTCCATCAATTCAAAGCTTATTGCTAACACAATGAAGGATGAATGCATTGGACAATTTACCTCATCCTATGCAAGATACAGTTGCATGATTAAATTAGTGGCTTTGATGAAGTGATTCGCTTACTAAAAACCATCCTATGCAAGATAAAATTGCATGATTAAATTAGTGGCTTTGATGAAGTGATTCACTTACTGATAACCATCCTATGCAAGATACAATTGCATGATTAAATTAGTGGCTTTGATGAAGTAATTCACTTAATAATAAAACGCACACACCAGAATTTATCTATTGCTTGCTGTTTTGTACATTCCATTCAGAGGATGAACCGGAAAGGTAAGGGCTATTTGCACGAGAAAATTCTTCGCGTAAGGTTCACTAGAAACCATTATATCTAGCCTTACAAATGCTTCGGTTGCGTCGCAACACTAGTTTGCACGTGTAAACCAAGTGAAGTTACTTCCTAATCATAGATCACAGAAATCCTCAAAATTAAATATACAAAATAGAAGCAAATCACACCTTGATGCCGGGGCGTAGATGATTTATCCATCGCTCACGACACTGCTTCCCAGCCCGGCCAGGTAAATGCTTTGCTATCACCGTCCACTTCTGTTCACCACGCTTTATCAAGTCTCTCAGTGTGCTACAGAGGAGCGAACACATATCAAACAATGCACACACAGTGAGGTGACGACGAGGGTTGAAAAGGAAAAGTATGATTCGACTTTCTTACCCGTCCTCTTCCTCCGTCCACGACGTCTTCAGCGGCGTTGGTGCCCTGCCGTAGATTCCGGTTTGTGACTGGCTGACCATCAGCGCCTCCTCGGGAACGCCACCAACAACTCCGAAGCCGATGACCCCAAGGGCCTCGTCCGGCATTTCGAATCCTGTTGGGGTCATACCTTGCCTCGCCACGAGGGAGCTCACGTCAACGGGGATGCCCGTGAGCTGATCCCCACCAACATGCATAGAAATAGGCGCCACGTTGTTCTGGAAGCATGCGACACCATGTCCAGAGCTCTCTGGGTACCCCATCGCCATCCAATCCACCGTCAGCGGCGGAGCTTGATCCTCCTCGACGGAAACGGGACAGTTGGCCGCCATCAGGACGACCGCTGAGGTGGGAAACAACGATTGGGGTGTCGGAAAATTCCAGCGAACGAGAGATGAAGAACAGAGTGAGAGACTGTACAAAGAGGAAGAAGGGTGATATAAAGAGGATCGACGCCGCGTTAGCCGTTTGTTTTCTCGCTCGCTTTCGCGTCCAACGGCAGAAAACTACCAAAAATTATAGCGTTCCATCTCTCTATTCTCTTTGCTTGGGCCTTAGTTCGTTCTTGGTTGCTTCTACCGGCCCTTCAAAACCCAATTTCCATATAAGGCTGTGCTGCATAACAAGAAACCCATTTACCAGCCCACGTGTTATATTTTGGTAAGTATGGGCCCAAATGCTCTGATTTGCTGATCACTAGCTTGTTGTGCAACAAAAACCGTCATAATAAAAATATTGCAACAAATTGACACCCTTACTTTTCTTTATACAAGCACCTGCACTAACCCTAAAAATACACACGCACACTCAGCCTTTGGAAGACTAAGCCAATTGATCTTATATTAACGAAAATCACGGATAGCTCGCTACAGACATGAATAACATCTCACACGAAAAAAATAATTAGCAGTAAATGCGAGCAATCGTGTCAAGTTTAAAACTTGAAACTGGATGGACAAATTCCACCACAAAGCTAGATCAATACCATCTTAGCTTAAAAAAGTAGAAAAAAATGACATTATGGGGTAAGACTACCTCTGAGCATTTTTGAAAGTCAAGAAAACTCCCTCTGCCCCACCTTTACCTGGGACAGACGTGGGATAGACGACTGAGACAACTGACTAGACACGATGATCCCAACCTAAAATTCGACTTGAGAAATGCTACTAGAGCCAGCTAACCCTAAACTCGTTACCCTCAGTTCACTTGTGCGCTCGCACACACCAATGATTCGTTGATGCCCCAAAAAAATGGACAATTGCACTTTCTTTTTTCAACCAGAAATGTCAAGTAGGATTTTAAAGTTTGAATTGGTTTACCCGAAGGACACTAAATATAACAAAAATGTATTTATATTGTCGCAAGTAATTACATAACTCGTATACAATATACAAGCGAAACATAATAGTTTTCAGTTCATTATTTTCTGCAAATTACCATTCCGCACCTAGACTTTCTGAATAATTGCAGGCATGTTCGCTCGCGGCTTGCATAGTGCTTTGAGACGAATAGCCTTGAACAAGATCGTGCCATAGCTTAGTGTCATGTCAACCTCTCCATCTCCAACCGTGCTCCAATCAAAGCACTGGAGGAGAGCCCCAAGAACCAACCCCATGGTTTGCATGGCGAGGTTCTCACCGGGACACTTGCGCCTCCCCTTCCCGAACGGTATCATGAACTCCTCCGGCTTCTCCCATATCGTTGGGTCTCTTTGGATGGCGTACGCATTGACCAGCAGCATCGAGCCTGCTGGAACGTCGTGGATCTTGCAATCGGTGGATGCCTGGTGTGGCACTAGCATCGGTGCGGTAGGGTAGAGACGTAGAGTCTCATTGATGATGCAGTGGAGGTACGGCAGATGAGGCACATCGTTCTTGTCTAGAAGACGACCCCTTCTGACGTGCGCGTCGATTTCTTCTTGTGCCTTTTTAAGTATATTTGGGTGGTGTGCAGTGTGCGCTGGAAAAAATGGGCTTTCATAGTACTTGGGTACAGTGGATCATGGCCTGTGTTACCACTGTATGGTTTTGTGTTAAATTTAACGGCGATCTCCTGCAGCCATTCACTCCTTCTTGCGGCCTACGCCAAGGTGACCCTTTATCACCTTATTTATTCCTATTTGTTGCTGACTCTCTGTCGAATATGTTGAAATCAGGCGAGCAAGCTGGGGTAGTATTAGGGATACGGGTGTGCAGGAGGGCGCCTGCTATTACTCATCTTTTGTTTGCGGATGATAGCCTTCTATTTTGCAAGGCAAATTCAGTGGAAGCTGGTGGGGTTCGTGAATTGCTGGGTCGTTTTGAGAAAGGAACCGGTGGATGAGGTCAAGGTGTAGGTCAGGCAGCAGCTGCACGTTGAGAAGGAGGCGTTTGAAGCTAAGTATCTGGGCCTCCCGACTCCAGAAGGTCGTATGAAGCGAAATAAATTTCAACCGCTGGAAGAGAGAGTAGGCAAACGTACAGTTGATTGGAGTGAGAAATTTATTTCCTGTGCTGGGAAGGAGGTGTTCATCAAGTCAATTGCTCAAGCTATTCCGACATATATATGAGTGTTTTCAAGTTAACTGGTGGTTTATGTGAAGGCCTAACTCAACAGATAAGGAGATATTGGTGGGGCGCTGAGAAGGGCAAACGCAAAACCCACTGAGTTGCTTGGAAGAAATTACTGAGGTGCAAAGACCAAGGCTCTTCTTCGAGTGCCCTTCAGCATGTGCCTTTTTTTTGATAGAACAGGAGGGGGGAAAGCCCCCCCTACTGATTATAATATATTAAAGAAAACAAAAGAGTGCCAAGTTTACAAAAGAGAAACAGAGAAAGAGCAACAAAACAAAAAAGGAAAAACTCTAAAAACTAAAAAAATGGAAAAGAACAGGGACCGATCAAGTTACAGACTGCAGCCATGTCTCAATATCTGGGAAATATTTCTTCTTGGCCCTGTATAACAGAAGCTTGAACTCATGGAAAAACTTATCTTTGCACTTCTCAATCGTAGGATGTTCCTCACTGAAGATCCATCCATTTCGAGTAGTCCAAATGCTCCAATTCATAAGAATGATGATCTCCATTGCACAAGGCACTTGAAGACGCCTCTTGACCATCTTGAACGCTCTTAAGGGCTGGACTCCTCTAGGGAGCTGAATCCCAATGCTTTGCCAGCATCTTCTTGCAAAATTGCAATGTAAAAACAGATGTTCTCTAGATTCTTCAAATTGCCATAGACATAATTCACAGTCATAAGAATCCATATGCTTATTTTTCCTTTTGAGCAAGCCACGTGTGTTCAGTCTATCCTTTATCAAGAGCCAGAAAAAAAATCTTGTGTTTAAGTTGAAACGACGATTTCCAAAGCCATTTATAAATTGGATGAATATCCCTTCGACCAAACATTAATTTGTAGATCTTTGCCACAGAAAAGAGATTATTTCTCCAAATATAAGACCACTCATCGAGTTGAGCAGTTGGCTGTATAGAACTGGTAAAGGCTTGAAGTAGCTGAAATTGCTCGAAACTTCAACAGATAGAGGTAAGTGAAAAGCCTGATACAAAGAGTCAAGAGCATACATTCCTTTAACAGAGATGTTTTGGTCTTTAGCATAAGAGAATAATTCAGGGAATTCCAACTTGAAAACATGACCATTCCACAAATCTTCCCATAACATAATAGAACTGCCATCACCCAAATGAGCCTTGGCCCAACCTTTATATTGATTCTGGAGCTGCAGCACATTTCTCCACCAGAAGGAACCCTTTTTCCTTCTACCAGGCAGCTCCCCATTACTGTAATATTTGTACCACAAAAGCTGCACCCATGGCAGATTCACTTTGTTATAAAACTTATGAAGATTTTTCATGAGGAGAGCATCATTATGAACATTTAATCTAGTAACCCCCAATCCACTTTCACTTCTTGGTAAAGTTACCATGGACAAAGCAGCTAGTGGGGGCTTTTTGCAGTTTACATCTGAACCTCGCCAAAGACACTGTTTTAAATAGTGCTCAATCTGCTGAACAATGGAACTATAAAGTTTTATTGTGCTCATGAAGAAAGTTGGCATATACGTGAAAACTGAGTTCACTAGTTGTAGCCTGCTGCCCTGTGATAGGAATTTTGAAGTAGAAACAAGCCTCCTGTCTATCTGACATCCAAAAGTAGCAGCGAGGTGGGATGTCCCATCAGCAGTGATATTGATTGGGACAAGCACCGATTTTTTGTAATTTACTTTTAGTCCAGTGGATTCTCCAAAAGAGTGAAGGAGGGCTTTCAACACAAAGAGCTGTCTAGGACAGGCTTCCATCACAAGAAGAGTATCGTCTGCATACTGAATAATGCGGAAATCATTTGTTGGCCCTTGGATTGGAATGGATAAAAGACCCTGCTGACAGGCTTTGTTTACAATACTCTGAAGGAGATCAGCCGCAAGTACAAATAAGAGTGGTGAAAGGGGATCACCTTGTCTGACACCTCTTCTGCAGTGAAAAGTTTTCCCAGGAACCCCATTTAGTAAAATTGAGGAAGTACCAGAGCTGAGAATGGACTTAATCCAAGAGATCCACTTTTGACCAAAACCTTTCTGCTGAAGAATTTGAAGGATGACATCATGTTCAATCTTGTCGAAAGCTTTCTCAAAATCAAGTTTCAAAATGACTATTTCTTTTTTTGATTTATGGCATAGGTAAAGATATTCAAAAGCCCAAGCCAAATAGTCCTGAATTGACCTTTCCTTATGAAACCATACTGATTTAAATGCAGTAAAGGGATGATCAATTTCTGGAGCCTATTGGCCAATAACTTAGTTATAAGCTTGATGGAGGAGTTAAGCAAAGAAATTGGCCGAAAATCTCCCACAAACATAGGATTCTCCACTTTGGGGATAAGAGTGATGTAGGACCCTTTTATGCTTTGAACACAGAGGTTGCCATCATAAAAAGCTTGGAAAAGGTCATAAAAGTCCTGAGAGATAAGAGGCCAACATTTTTTGAGAAATTCTCCATTAAAACCATCGGGTCCGGGGGATTTATCTAAAGGCAGTTGGGCAACAATTGCATCAATCTCTTCTTTAGTAAAGGGGACTTCCAAAATATCCAGTCCATCAAAGTGCGAGACAAGAGAGGGGAGATCAAAATACATGTGAGAGAATTCAGATTGGCCAAATCTATCTTTGTAGGCTTCCCGGAGCAGAAGAGCTTTTTCTTCATGGGAGAAGAAAATCTGTCCAGAACTGTTTTTCAGAGAGAGAATAGTGTTCCTTGTCAGTTTGATCGAAGCATTTGCATGAAAAAAATTTGAGTTCTCTTCACCGAATTTGACCCATTTGATTGTGCCCCTCTGCTTCCAATAAATCATCTGTTGATGTAAGAGATTTTTGAGATGTTCTTGCACAATCTCTCTGAAATTCCATTCCACAAGGCTTAGATCCCTAGCTTCCTCCAGCGTATCTAGCAAAAGGAGGACACTTTTTGTGTTAGTAATAAGAGTGGCCAGAGATGAGATTTCCTTTTGCCATGCCCTAAGTACTCTCCTGAGATTCTTAAATTTGGCTCCAATCTTCTTGGCCTGATCTTGTTGAGGGGTTGGGACTGACCATCCATGTGCCATAACCTGCATAAAGTCATCATGTTCAAGCCAATAATTTTCAAACCGAAAGACTTTGGCTTTTGGTATATCTGTGGAGATGTTAATGACATAAGGGTCATGATCAGATGTTTCTTTAGCAAGAGCACTTGCAAAGGTGTCTGGGTAATTAATTGACCAAGAGTTTGAGGTAAAGAACCAATCCAGCCTCTCGAGTAGGGGATTTTCTTGCTTATTTGTCCAAGTGAATCTTTTATCTTTGAGTGGTATTTCCACCAGACCCAGTGTGCTGATAGCAGCATTAAAAGCCGACATGTTGTTGATGTTTCCCCCCCGGTTTATTTCTATCTGGAGGGCAATTGAGCACGGCCTGGAATTAGTGAAAAAGGGCGTGATATGGCGTGTGGGTAATGGTAAAAGCATCAAGTTGTGCAGAGATAATTGGATCCCGAGAGAACCAGATTTGAAGTTAATTGGGAAGCATCACAGAAATAGATTAAAGTGGGTTGCTGATTTGATTAAGTTTTCGGATTCTGGAACATGGGACATGGAGCTAGTTAACCATGTGTGCTTTCCTGTGGACGCCGCTATTATTCAGAAGTTGAGGATTAGCAGTAATGATGCAGCGGATTTTGTTGCTTGGCATCATGCGAAATCTGGGATATATTTAGTCAGAAGTGCCTATAGGCTCGGTTTTAATATGAAGTATGAAAATATGCAGGGTGCAAGCAGTAACAGACCTGATGGCTCTAGTGTCCTGTGGAGGAACATACGGAGGGCCAAAGTTCCTCCTAAAGTCCGACATTTGCTTGGAAGGTGGCCAGTGGTGCTCTGGCTACTAAGAAGAATAAAAAGGCTAGACGGCTGGAAGTTACTGGGCAATGTACGATATGCGGCATCGAGGAAGAATCTGAATATCACACACTAATGGTATGTCCCATGCTAAGTTTCTCAGATTTGCCATGCGTGGGATTTGGCCATTGTCGGACGAGCTACAGTTTCAGTATGGAGGCCCTGATTGGTTTGCTCTTGTTGCTTGAACAATCTACTGAAATCCAAAGGGAGTTGATTCTGCTGTTGATTATGCGCTGTCTGGTTAAGACATATCCCTTCCTTTGTATCGCATCGATATGATGCCGATTGTAACCCTGTTCTGAGCTAATGAAACCTCGCTTTTCCCTAGCAAAAAAAAAAAAAAAATGCTTTGGTGTCCGCTCTAGCCGAACAGGCCCACCGATTTTGAGATTGGATTTGACATGCCGGATGCTAGCTCAAAACATTCTGCGACCAGTCTCAGGCAAGTTGCTTGCCTCTTCCCCGAAGGCAGTACGAGAGGCAATCCAAGAGAATCAATATTAGAGCATAGCATTCGGTGCATCGGCAAGAACGACCTTGATATTCGATCGTGACAGGCTCAGCCAGGACATGAGGCTAGACAACGAAACGGAGACCATCCAATGATCATCATACCATAAATGCCGACTTGCCGAGAACGAAGTCTGAATTCTATCTACTCCTTGTCTAGCTTCGATCCATCGCATGGTGGTGTGTGAGAGTCCGTATAATCACGTGAAACCATACATACGAAAACAAAAGTCCTCATCATATGGATCCCCAGCCCAGACGCCGCCTCCTACACGGCACTGGACCCCAAATTCCTCCGGTGGAGAGCGCACTGCCGACTGCCGTCCTCCCGATCCCAGATCCCATTGCAGCGCGGCACAAGCCAATCGCGAGCCGCTAAGAATAGTCCACAATCCTGTACGGCGCCGCCCAGATGGCGGACCCGCGATCAATTTCTTTGGGGGGAAAAGCACCAGCGTGACGCGCTCGGCAGCCGTACGCATGATCTTTCCACCACCAGCTGTGGCACCTGCACGAGGGACTGGGCGAACCTTGGCGGCGACGGCCCGACCGGCCTGATCGCCGAGCTCGTCCTCACCAGCGACGTGGCCGACTACGTTCTCTTCCGCGCCGTGTGCCGCGCATGGCGGCGGTGCTCGCCGGAGCCACACAGTTCGCGAGGTGGCGCCTTGGACAGCCGCTTCTTCCCCCGGCGGTGGATCATGCTCGACGAGGCCTTCTCCGACCGTCACTGCCACCGCTTCCTGAACGTATCCACCGGAGAGTGCATCCGGATGGACCTCCCGGAGCTTGACGATCAGCACACATTGCTCGCGGTCACCCCTGAGGGTCTCCTACTTCTACTCCACGAGCCCACCTGGGTCGTCCGGCTGCTTAACCCGCTATTGCGTCAGCTCATCGACCTCCCGCCGGTGACATCGCTGCTGCCACCTGAGCTGAAGGGAACTCTGGATTCAGATGACTACTGTGAGATCGGAGATGACTTGGGGGTGTACGGCGTCGGTGTCACCGGCGACTCCACAGTAGCGGTCTGTTTCAGTTTTGATGACACCGTGCTTGCCGTCGCTAAGCCCGGCAATGACCACTGGACCGTGGTCTGCAAAGAATACTTGAATTCTACTTTGCCTTTCGCAGGTGGCTTCTACTGCTGCGACCGCGGGGTATAATGGTGCTGAACACCTCTGGTTCGGATCAGCCGCTGCGGTTGCTGATGGCCCTTGAGTGGGGCAACACGTTTTGTTTCTCTCAAACGTCAGGCAGCCTTCACCTTGTGGACAATGAAGGGGAATTGATGCTGGTGCACCGTACGCGATGCCAACATCCTGAAAACGAGAACAACTATTGGATGATGAAGTACGATGTGTACAGGGTGGATTTGGACGCCAGGGCCCTAATTCCGGCCAATGACTTCGGCGGCCGTTCAGTGTTCATGGGCCTACGCCGCACAATCGCTATAACTGCAGAGGCTTTTCCCTCCATCACAGCTGATACACTCTACTTGGGATTCGATTGTGGAGAAAAGAGTGGAACGAACAGGATCGACGGGTATAATCTCGCGGATGGAAGCAGCGAGCCATCCCACTACGACTCGGACAACGATGATGAGATGACGTATAACATCATCAACTGCCTCGCCCACTGCATCCAGGGAATCGGCAACGAACTTGAGTGACGGGGCAAGTTTTTTTTTTTTGAGATTACACAGTACAACTCAGACACTCACAACGCACGCACACTCACCCCTATGAATACACGTACGCAAACCCTACCCCTATGAGCATCTTCGAAGACTGAGCCGGCAAATCTAGAGACGGGGCAAGTTGGACCTGTATTCTTGGCTTGGCTATCAGTTGCATTTACATTTTTTTTTTTGCATTTACAGTTGTATTGTGACATTAGGAAACCGCATTTTTGCCTCAAATGATGGATCCTACTTGTATCTGTCATAAAAACTCATCATCACAATTAGCATAGCATATAGCATAAGTTTGTCAGTTGGACCGTGTTA
This sequence comes from Eragrostis nindensis, assembly GCA_012490785.1. NCBI lineage: Eukaryota > Viridiplantae > Streptophyta > Magnoliopsida > Poales > Poaceae > Eragrostis > Eragrostis nindensis. Next base: position 227,109 of record JAAXCT010001044.1, on the reverse strand, counting down.
ATTATCTCGTTATTTCTCATTACGTATAATTTGCAGCGATCAAGAATAGGATTATAAAATCATTATTCCGGATGCGGAAGTGCTTTTCTTTCTCTCTGATGAAAGAGGTGCTGGATCTCTTTCTCATCATTCATTGAAGAATCAAAGAGTTCTACAAAAGAGACTACAAATATCTTCATCAGACCATTAGAAGGAAAGAAAGAGAGACAAAGAAAGATTTGCACCAAAACTCGGTGCTGAACTATATGTCCTGTCCCATTGACAGCCTTTAGAAAGGAAAAAAAAACACGACGGATGGGGGTAAGATCGCCCTCACGGTTTTCTTTTGACAGAGAAGCCCAATTTTCTTTGGTTGAGAAAATCCTTCGAACCCCCAACATCACCCTATAGGGCCGTGGAGGTATTTGGGATGAACATCGTTGATTGTGTTGGCGACCACTGTAACTATTCCAGATAGCAGAGCCCATACATACCAGTCCACGGCTCGAATACTTGGCACCCAAGTCAGCGTCGTGTATTTCAGGCTGCCAGAAAGAAGCTTTTTTCAATTCAACAAATTGCGCATACCAGGATTTGAATCCTAGTGGAAGGCCTAACCACTTGAGTTGAGACACTAACCGAGATGTTGTCAGTTTGACACAAGCTTAGAAAATCTGAGTTGGATGTAAATGAGGATTCACACACTGACAAAACAGATGGTACATTATGTCTGATAACATGGACCTTAGATCTTAAAACCCTTTTGTCCGCGCATCAAAAAGAAAGCCAGGTTTCATACTTGTTTGAGCCATTACATTTTCCTTCTATTTTTTTTTTGGGCCTTGGCAAATCATCGTGCTAATAAGAAGATGATTTTTACAAAGTAAGTCAGCGGCGAGATTGCCAGAGTGGCCTTCGGGAGAGACCATCCAACGATCATACCATATGTGCTGAGAATAAGTCTGGATTATGTCTACCTCGGATCCCTTGCGTCGCGCTGTACGAGAGTCCGTATAACTCTGTACAAGCGTGTCCATATAACACACGTAAACGAAAGTCCACAATCGATCATACCTGGTGTCCGGTCGAGCGCCCTCGATCGGTGCAGTCGTCCCGAACCCATATCCCATCGCGGCGCGGTCGCGCGCCTGCTCGTCCGCACGACCGCTGGGACTGGGAGCGCGAAGCGATAACTCATGCACGGCGCCCAGACGACGCACCTGCCGCCCACTTGTTGCGGAGAAAAGCGCCCGCGCGCCGCTCTCGGCAGCCGTACGCATGCTCTGCTTTCCAGTACCACCGCGAGGGACTGGGCGAACCTTGGCGGCGACGGCCCGACCGGCCTGATCGCCAAGCTCGTCCTCGCCGGCAGCGACGTTGCCGACTACGTCCGTTTCCGCGCCGTGTGCCGCCCGTGGCGGTGGTGCTCGCCGGCGCCACACGGTTTGCCAAACGGCGCCGTGGATAGCCGCTTCTTCCCTCGGCGGTGGATCATGCTCGACGCAGCCTTTCTCCAGCACCCGCCGCCACCGCTTTCTCAACGTGTCCACCGGAGAGTGCATCAGGACAGACCTCCCGGAGCTCGACGAGCACTGGTTGCTCGCAGTCACACCTGAGGGCCTCCTCTTGCTGCTCCACCAGCCCACCCAGGTCGTCCGCCTGCTGAACCCGCTCACGCGCCAGCTCACCGACCTTCCGCCGGTGACCGCGCTGCTGACAGCTAAGGAGGGCCAGCCGGTAAGCCGCCTTCAAGTGTCTGGCGTCGGCCTTGCGGACGACGCTACCTCCACCGTAGTAGCTGTCCGTTTCAGTGATCCCAGAGTACTCGCCGTCGCAAAGCCAGGCGACGAGCGCTGGACCGTGGTCCACCACGGACGCTTGGATTGTTTCCTGTCGTTCGCAGGTCGCTTCTACTGTTGCGACCGCATGAGCCTCATGGTGCTGGATGCCTCTGGTTGTAGTTCGGATCACAAGCCGCCGCCACGGCTGGTGGTGGCTGCCGAGGCAAATAGCTGGATTTACTATTGCCGATTTTCAGACAGTCTTCACGTTGTGGACAATGCCGGGGAGCTGTTGCTGGTGCACCGTTCGATTTACCACGATCCTCAGCTTAATCACAAGAGGAAGCACGATGTGTACAGGGTGGACTTGGACGCCGGGGCCTTGGTCCCGGTCAAGGGCGAATTCAACTTCAAGGGGCGGGCTGTTTTCATGGGCCGGAGCCGCTCCATCTCTGTAGCTGCAGAGGCTTTTCCCTCTCTCACTGCTGATACTCTCTACCTCGGGTTCGATATCTACAGTTTTGCTGATGGAAAAAGAAGCACCATCGACGACGACGACTACGATGACGAGATGGTGCACACGTCTAGTGTCGTCGACTGCCTCTCCCTCTGCATACGAGGCATGGGCAAGCAACTTGCGTGAGCTCACGGATCGTGGAGGGCGTTTGGTGCAGTTCTGGAGCTGGAGCAGAGTCTTCCTTGCTTTTTGTATCAGTTACCAGCTTATCATGTCGTGCCGTTATAGAAATAATTACTAGCTGGGCCTCAAATAATCTATAACCGCGCATACATGTGGTTTGAATCTGTTGATGGCTCAAGACAAACACAACTTGTAAATCCTATTATTCCACATACTGAATTAGGTGCACGTGCATTTTGGCTTGGTTCTAATATATTGCGTACGCATCAGTAGTGGTTATTACATTCAAACGTTACGTCTCAGTCCTATATGACCTACCTGTCCATTAATACCTACTCAATGTTTTGACATCTAAACTTTGGATTTAGGCCTATTAAATTTCTCCATTCTCTATATGCATATCTACTACTTTCTCAATAAGAACAATGCTATTCATGATGTTTTTAGGGACTATGAGTAATATTCACTAATTAAACTATATAGTGTTGGCTACTGAAATCTCATGCCCTTGTTGAGAAGCTTTGGTGAAAAATAAGCTAAATTGAAGGAGCTACTCAAAAAAACGACCGTGCAATTGCAAATCATGCATCTATATTTGCAGGAACAATGGAACATGATCTGTCCCAAAACAAAGACCCGCCCCAGATCGTAGCGATTTTCAATCAGCTTAAGAATCAATATTAAGACATCTCCTGTTTATTTTCAGATCACACTATTTTTCACTTCTCATTTTTGCCCTTGGCATTTGATCCTGCATAAAAGGTTACTTGTGCAAAGTAAAGTAAGTCATATGGAATATACACATGATTACTCAATCACAGTAAAATGACTTCATAGAAACAACATAAACTAAGAATATTTGATTGTAGCTAAGAACCAAGTGCTTATTAGTTTATACTGTCTGTGTTCTCAAATCTCAGGCAAGTAACTCGCCGCTGCCGTGAATGCACGAAGAGAGGCAGTCCACGAGAGTCCAAGGGTGCTCCCGCCACTCATTGTGCAAAGGCACATTGCTTCCATCTGCAACATTATATCCGTCCAGCATCATAATCTTCTCGTCACAATCAGTCCCCAGGTATAAAAAATCCGCAGCCACAGTGGGTAATGCCTCTGCTGCTACAGAAATTGAGCGGCGCATGCCCATAAACACGGCGCGCCCATTGAAGCTCTTTACCGGGATGAGTGTTCCAGCGTCCAAATCCACTCTGCACACCTCGTACCTGTTGTCACCGGGATCCACGTTGAGGCGTCGCGTTCGCTGCACCAGCATCAGCTCCCCACCATTGTCCACCAGGTGAAGGCTGTGTGCCAACAGATTGAAATCGATCAACGACGACCTGCTCCGATCGACGGCCGTCCGCAGCAGTTCCGGTCGCTGATCTGAGCCCGAGGTATCCAGCACCATGACTCCTCTGCTGGTGGCGCAGTAGAATCGGCCCGCGAACGGCAGTGTTGCGATGTTGGGATCGTCGACGTCGTGCAGGGTCCCGTCGACCTCGGTCCAGGTCTCGTCGCCGGGCTTGGCGACAGCAAGCAGTGTTGGAAAGGTGAATCTGACAACCACCATGGAGGAGTCGCCGTCGGCAACGATGCCGACGCCATTCACAAGATCTACTCCGAAACTATGGTCCAAGCGCCTGAATCGCAGCTGTTCAGGCGTCATCAGCGCAGTGATGGGCGGGAGGTCGATCAGCTGGCGCGTGAGCGGGTTGAGTAGCCGGACGACCTGGGTGGCCTCGTGGAGCAGCAGGAGGAGGCCCTCCGGGGTGGGCGCGAGCAACGTGTGCTCGGCAAGCTCCGGGAGGTCCATCCGGATGCACTCGCCGGTAGTGACGTTGAGGAAGTGGCGGCGGCAGCGGCGGCCGGGGACGGCCTCAGCGAGCATGATCCATCGTCGGGGCAGGAAGCGGCCGTCCAGGCAGCCGGCGCGTGGGTCCGGCGACCACCGCCTCCACTGGCGGCACACGGCGCGGAAGCGGACGTAGTCGGCCACGTCGCTGGCGAGGGCGAGCTCGGCGATCAGGCCGCCCGGCCCGTCCGCGCCGAGGCTCGCCCAGTCCCTTGTGCAGCTGCTGCTGGGAAGCGCCGGCGTTTCGCCGGGGAGCGCGATGCGCGCGCGCTTCGCCCCGCAGGAGGAAAGATGGTCCATCATCTATCCGATCGCGGCCTGCCGTAGTGCCGTGCGGTGTTTATGACGGAGGGGCGTTCCTATACTATATATGGATTCGATCAGGGCCGGCAACATGGAAGAATCCGATGCGGTATGCTAGTTCTTCCGATCGGCCTCTTCCCCGTCGCGTCGCCGCGCCATTGAACAAGGCTAGCGCTCTCTCTCTCTCCCTATTTTTTTGGAAGAGGCTGCTCTCTCTTCTTTTTTTTTTTTGCGAGACATGCAATGATCTGGGTGAGGATGGTTCCAGAGGAGTCTCGCTCGTGACCTGCTAGTTAAGAATAGGGGAGGGTTAACGCGCGTCCGGACGCGCTCGTCCCCTCCCCCCGGCCGCCACGCGTGCGACCGGCGGTCGGAATGACGCTGGTCGGAGTGCCGCCGCCCGCCGCGCCGTCTTCTTCCTCGACGACCTCCCCCCTCCAGCCCCGCCCACCGCCCTCCAGCTGCCTCGCTGCACCGCCGCGCCGCCACCCGCCGCCGTACCCCCCCCCCCCCCCCAAACTTTCTATACCCGTCAGAAATGGAGGTCCTCGCCGGCGTCACCCCCCGGCAACCCAAATCCCTAACCCCGCCGGCGCTAATCCACCACCGGCGACGCGGCGGCGTCTCGCCGCCGCACCGCACCGCACCGCCCGCCCACACCCGCGCTCTGCCGTCTGCGCGCATGGCCCGGGCCGCACACGGACGCGCGGCAGCGCGTTCGTGTGCGCGGTAGACTTATCGTTAAGAATATTCAGGACACGGTGTCTTTGTCGCTGAAAACAAAACTACTTGCTATGAGCATCAGGATATTGCACATGAAAAGAGGTTACATGTTGGAAAAATCGCTTATGTGCCGTCAAGATTAGCAGACTCGTTGAACAATTATTGCACGTCTTTCTGTGTTTACTTACACACATCCTTGCAGATAGTTTTCAGGTGAAACTAATATATCTAGCAAAACCGTTAGTGGTATGGCAGCGTAATCTCTAGTGACAATTTTTTTCCTTCTTCTTTTTTATTTTAAAACGTAGTACTAGCAAAGAACCAAGGGCTTATATTACTCTATGTGTTCTCAAATCTCAAGCAAGTTGCTTGCCGCTGCCCTGAATGCAGGAAGAGAGGCAGGCAACGAGAGTCCAAGGGTGCACCCACCTGCCGTCGTGGCGAGGCTCGTTGCTTCCATCTGCAATGTTATACCCATCCATCCTCCTCTTCTCATAGCAATCGATCCCCAGGTAAAGAGTATCCGCAGCCACGGTGGGGAAAACCTCTACTGATACAGAAACTGCACGGCACATGCCCATGAACACGGCGCGCCCGTTCAGGCTCTTGACCGGGACCAGGATCCGGGCATTCAAATCCACTCTGTACACACCGTACTTGTAGTCGTTGCCATCGAGATCCGTGTTCTGGCATACAAGCATTCGGTGCACCAGCAATAGCTCCCCACCGTTGTCCACCAGATGCAGGCTGTGTGTCATCGGTCTGAAACAGAACCACCTGCTCCAGTTGACAGCCAACAGTAGGCGCGGCCGCTGACCTGCACGGGATGTATCCAGCATCATGACACCATGGTACGTGGCGCAGTAGAATCGGCCGGCGAAAATTATTGTTGACATGATTCTTCCACCTTTGGCTCTGACCACGGTCCAACGTTCGCCGCCGGGCTTAGCGATGGCAAGCACCGTTGGACAATTAAATCTGACTATCACCATGGAGGAGGCGTCATCAGCAACAATGCCGACGCCATCGACTCGAAGATCTTCTGCGAAAAAACGGCCCAAACCCCTAGCTCGGCGCTGCTCGGGCGTCAACAGTCGAGTGATGGGCGGGAGGTCGGTGAGCTGGCGCGTGAGCGGGTTAAGCAGACGGACAACGAGGGTGGGCTCGTGGAGCGCTAGAAGCAGGCCTTCGGGAGTGAGAGCGAGGAACCTGTGCTCGGCAAGCTCCGGGAGGTCCGTCCGGATGCACTTGCCGGTGGAGAAGTTTAGGAAGCGGTGGCAGTGAGGGCTGGCGGCAATGGCTTTCCCAAGCATGATCCATAGTCGCGGCAGGAAGCGCCCGTCCAGGCCGGCGCCGGCGCGCGGGTCCGGCGACCAGCGCCTCCACAGGCGGCACACGGCGCGGAAGCGGACGTAGTCGGCCACGTCGCTGGCGAGGGCGAGCTCGGCGATCAGGCCGGCCGGCCCCTCCCCGCCGAGGCTCGCCCAGTTCCTTGTGCAGCAGCTGCTGCTGGGAAGCCCCGGCGTTTCGCCGCCGAGCGCGGTGCGCGCGCGCTTCGCCGAGAAAAGAGAGTCCATCCGCTCGATCGATCACGGGCTGCCGTACCGTGTGTTTCGTTCCAGTTTATGACGGGGGGCTTACGTAGTACTATGGATCTCCTACCAGGGCCGGCAACATGGAGGAATCCGATACGGTTACCTAGTCCCGATCGGCCTGGCTGGTCAACAAACGGCCACTTAATGCTTTTGGGCTTTTTATTGTTTTTCCAATTCTTTTGGACTAATTTTCTTCTATTTCCCCCTTGTCAAGGATCAATCGATGAATGGTCAATACTTTTTTAAGACCCCCCACAGAACTGACATCCTACTATTATTATCAAATTATTTTTTTTGTTACAATACTTGTCTTAAGCACCAACGGTTCAAAGCCATTAACACCACTTTCATTTATCTTTTATATATGAGGGCAACCAATTGCTTGAGTACAAAGATCTAACAGTGAATTGATACTCCTAGTCACTCACAGACCATCTGACATTAACATTGCTATTCATCAAGGGCATCCTGGCACTCACTTTGATTGAAATTCCAAGCATCCAAAGTTTCCACCATGAAGTGCATCTAAACCAAATGCAATCACATGTTTTTTGCAAAAATATCTGGAATTGGATTTTTTTTTCCCAGCAATTAGTGTTGGCCGCTGAAATAGCATGTTCCCCTTTTTTTTTTTGAGATTACACAGTACAACTCAGACACTCACAACACACGCACACTCACCCCTATGAACACACGTACGCAAACCCTACCCCTATGAGCATCTTCGAAGACTGAGCCGGCAAATCCAGAGATACGAAGTCACCACTGGCGCCTCGCTGTCGACGGGAGCGTCGCCTACTACTGAAAGCACAAATGCCGTTAAATCCTTGAAAATTCGCTCCCATTGGGAGTCGAACCCAGGACCTGAGAGATGTTACTCGGATGCCTTAACCACTAGGCCAAGACCCCTTTCACAATAGCATGTCCCCCTTGACAAGCTTCCGTGAACGATAAGCTGATTGGAACAACAAAAGAGCATATTCATACGAAGATCACTACAGAGACTGATACGAGACGTGTCAGTTTGGTACGTGAGTTTTTTGGTATTACTTTATAACTCACGTTGTTGGCTTAAAAAAAAAACTCGTGTCGACGTTGATTTGTTGCTGATTTTGTGGCTGATAGCCAGATGAACGGTTTCCTTGTAGCTGACCGGGAGGCGATCAGGGGTGCAGGAAGGATATCGGCTGATTTTATGATTTAATATTTACTTTTATTTAATTCAATAAAATTACGGGCTGAGATTGATTTGTTTTCTTGCACCCTATGGTGCAAGAGTAGAAATGTGGGACTACGATAGGGGAGCTTATTAAAATATTTCTGGATGCGGAATGTTTTTCTTTCTCTGATGAAAGAGATGCAGGACCTGTTTTCATTCATTAAAGAAGGACTAGTATCATGCACGTGCGTGTCACGTATAAAGATTATACAAAAAAGGACATTATTTAAGCAAAACTTCGACAGCGGCAATGACCTTATATCACAAAAGTCGTCAATAAGACTATCAATTATGAAGCCTACTACAATCTCTCAGCATACGTTATTAATGATTATCCTTGTGCGATTATTCCAATTTGTAAATTAGCATCGGTAGGGTCTATAAAGAATCGAATTGAATTGAATAAGAAATATAATGACTCAGGAAGTCTTACGTTCTCTCAGGTTCTTGTTAGCACGGATTAATCGAATCAAATTTACTTACGTTGTCTCAGACTGTTGGTTAGCACGAAGTAATGGGGAGCACGAACTACATACAAATTTCAGGGAACGGCGTTGTCGCCTGCCGGGCTGCCGGCGTCGTGGAGCCGTGTGAGCTGAGGCTTGGAAACGGGTATCGCAAGGCGTACGCGTGCAGTGCGGCGGCGTCGGCGAAAGTCGTGGGCGCGTGGCTAATCCACATGAACTTGCAATTGAGGGCAGACCTAGAACAGTTTAACGAAACCAAAGACCTAAAAAATGCATCACAAGATAGAACTCCGGACAGCATGATCAGGTGACTCACCTCGTCCTCAACTACGCCGGTCTTGACGCCGCCGCCGTTCGTAACTACGGCCTTGACGTCGCTTCGTAAGTCGTAACTACGCCGGCCTTGACGCCGCCACAGTTTGTACGAACGAGACAACTCAAAGGAGACCCCGGCTTCGGAAGGGCCGCAGAGTGGGTGCCTGAGGTGGTTCACGGCCGCGGCGACGCACCAGCAATCAAGCGGCGATGGTGGACATCTGCGACGTCTCCTCATCTCCTGCTTCGGGGAAAGGGCGGCGGCGAGGGAGGCGGAGAAGGAAAGCGACGTCTCCTTCCTCTCCTGAATCGGAAGGGCCGTGGCGAGGTAGGCTGAGGACCTGAGGTGAATCACGGTAGGAAACGCAAGCTGAATGATCGGGTAGAAAAATCGCTGGGTGAAAAAAGTCACAGGAACGAGGGAACATACAAACTGTTTTTCATGTCATGTAAAGATTTTATCATGTCACGACGTGGGACCGAAGCTAATCAACGGTTAAGAGGTGGGAGGGGTTGATATCAAAGGTGGATCATTGAGTGGTTAGATGGTTTGGAGGGTCTTTGGGTTTTTATAGTCTAGAAAAAAGTTCAAAAGAGTTTATTGAAATATCTTCAGCAGACCACTATATAGAAGGAAAAAAGAGACAGGTAGAAAAAAGAAGACTTGCACCAAAACTTTGGTGCTGAAGGCAGGAGGCCAGATAACGAAATGGAAACCATCCACACAATCATAAGCGAACAAGTCTGAATTCTACTCCAGTCTTAGCTCCTTGTCTAGCTCGGATCCGTCGCGCCGCTCCGTACGCGAGAGTCCGTCAAATTCCGTAGAGCGTCCGTATATGACACACGAAAACGAAAGTCCCAGTCGAGTGCCCTCGGAAGCCGTCCTCCCGACCCCACATCCCGTCGCGGCGCGGCACAAGGCGACTGCGGCCCGCTCGCGACACGCCGCGACCCTGCTCGCCCGCACGGGTCCGACGAAATAAGCGAGAACGCTTGCACGTGCACGGCGCCCAGACGACGACGAACCAGGCACTGGCTTGTTGGGGGAGAAAGCGCCCGCGCAACGCGCCCGGCGGCCGCACGGATGCCCTTCCCAGCAGCAGCTGCAAGCGGGACTGGGCGGACCTTGGCGGCGACGGCCCGACCGGCCTGATCGCCGAGCTCGTCCTCGCCAACGACGTGGCCGACTACATCCGCTTCCGCGCCGTGTGCCGCCCGTGGCGGCGGTGCTCGCCGGCGCCACACGATTTGCTGCCAGGCGGCGGCCTGGACCGCCGTTTGTTCCCCCGGCGGCTGATCATGCTCGACAAGGCCCTCGCCGGCCCTCGCCGCCGCCGCTTCCTCAACGTGTCCACCGGAGAGTGCATCCGGATTGTAACAGCCCAAATTTCAAATCAAAAGTAAAATGGAATAAAAATCACTCCGATTTTGAATTTTGTTTATTTCTTTCCTCCTCATCAAATTTTAGAAATAAAATTAACAAAAGTAATTCAAACTTAGTTGAATCTAAAATTTTTCAAAATATAAAATCTATGCTCAAGTGTTTGTTTACATTTAATACTTACTAAAAGTTTGAACTTTGGAATTTACAACAAATTAAAATTTATATGTTGAACCCTAGCAAATTCACCTCGGATTAAAAATCTTGAATTTAAATTTGCATAACTATCTTCATGAGCATTTTTGGGTTCACTGGTTTTATTTGGAATATTGGTTGAAGTTAATTTCCTATCCCAAATTTGAATTCCGTTCAAATTTGAAGTCCCTCAAAATCCCACAAAAGAATAAACCTATTCTTTCCCTAAGTCCCTCTGGGCCGAATACCATTTTTTCTTCCAGCCCAGCCGGCCCTCCTCTCTTTTCTTTTCTCCTTCTTCTTTTCCCAGGCCACGGCCCAACTCCCTTCGGCCCATCTCGGCCCATGCCGCGTCATCTTCCACCTCCAGCTCAACCCGTCGCCGCCTCTCTCCCTCACCATCGCCGACGTGTTGCCGCCTCCCTCCAGCTCAACGCCTCGTCGGACGCCCAGCTGCCAAGCGCTTCGCGACAGCCGCCGCAACACTCTGCTGCGTTCACACGAGCCGCCGCAATTGTTGACCGCAAAAGATAAGAACGCCGCCGCCGTCAAACACCGGATAAGGTCGCCATCCACTCCTAGCCTCGCCGTACCCAGCGCCCATGCTCCTCGTACGCGGGCGCACACCCCCGCTCCATACTGCTACCCATGCGCCGCCGTACCTCGCGCCCATGCCGCCACTCCCAAAATCCGGCCTCCATTAACTCCGGCGAAGCGTCGCCTCCAAGCTTCCTCCGCCCTTCCTTGGTCCGCACGGCCCTGCGCCCCCTATAAAACGAACCCCGGCGCACCCTTTTCCCTCATTCCGGAAGCCGCCGCCGCTCCCCAGCTCTAACCCTAGCCGCGCCGTGCGCCGCCGCCCGCCGCCGCGCAAACCCGACACCGGCCATCCTCCCGGCCTCGTCCCGCTCGCCACGTTGTGCGCATCAGCACCGCGCGTCGCCGCGCACCTCCCCGACCCACATAAACCCGTCGAGCCGCTCTCCTCCCTCCTTCTCGTCGAACATCGCCGCCGCACGCCGCTCCTCTCCGTCGCTGGCCTCCCTTGCCCCTCCGCCGCCTCGCGCGAGTGCCCAGGTGAGCTCCCCTTCCCCTCCTCTCTCCTCCCGCACTCCCGCGTCGAGGTTTTGGTCACCGGAGCGCCGTTCCGGCCGCCTCCGGCGAGTCGCCGCCGTCAACCGCGCCGCCCGGTCGCCGCCGGTCCACCGCCTCTCGCCCTAACCAGCCTCAGCCGTCATTCCCGGCCAACGGATGAGATTAGATCCTACGATACCCCTTCGATTTCATAAAATCCTGGCCGTCCATCTTAGATCCAACGCTCCAGATCAGCCAGTCCACCGTGAACGTTCGTGGACCGCCTGTAGACCCGGTCCACACCCCTGTAGACCCGGTCCACCAGCCTTTTCCCATACAAAAATAATTCCAAAAATCCAGATAAATCCCAGATCCTATACACTTTTACAGATAAGCCCCTCTAGTTTATTCTATTTCTGTTTAGGTCCTACCTTTTTACAGAAAAGCCCCTATACTTTTCTATAATTACCTTTAGCCCCTACCTTTTTACACCAAGGTCCCTCAACTTTTCCATAATTACATATAGGCCCCTGGAACCTTTTTGTTTTTACAAATAGGTCCCTAAGCTTTTCTGTTTTTACAGATGAGTCTTTAGAATCTTTCTGTAATTGCAAACAAGCCCTTAGAATCTTTAAACGCCTATATCTTTTCCATCCGAGCTCCGTTTTGAGCGATTCTTGCGCCCACGCGTTCGTAGCGACGCGTAGTACCTTTTGGTACTGCTTTTAGAGCACACACCAGATCTATATAAATCATTCACACCCTAAAGTCTCTCTCACCTGATAAATCCTATCTCGACAAATCATTCTTCGCTGATCCCGCATAGGGCAACTGTTCTTCCACCTGTTAGTGTTGAACCTAACCCCTCTGGTTGAACCATTCCACCTCTTATCGTCGTACCGTCCCACCTCAAGTACAGTAACCTCCTCTTATCACGACCTAGCTTCAACCCTAGCCTAGCATAGTTATCGCTAATCAAACCACCCAGATTCCCCCTCCTTTCAATGTACAGTCATCCCGGCCAATCAATTGCCACTGATCTCATCAAGCACAAATATTCTTTCGCTTTATGGTGTTGAATCTAGTCAACCCCGCCGTATCATTTCACATCGTTCAATCTAATCTAATCCAATGTTGTCCTCGCCATTTATCTAGTTTATTGATTTATCTACCTCTTTATTGATGTCAGTTATTTTGAGAATTTTATTGGTATTTTCATTCGCTGCTATTTGAGGCTATTCCTTTGTTATTTATTGTCTTCTTGGTGCATGTCATGACTGGATCATATAGCTAACCTTGCACCATCATGCATTAAATCTTTTGCATTCGCATATCCCCTTCTCAAACCACTCATGTTCTTTAATAGAAATAACTTAGAGTTTTATATAATAGATATGCACGCGATCACCATCAATAAAGCATATGCATCTCATCATCCTCACCATAAGGTTGCACCCTTGCTTCTTCTAATAGAACTTAGATAATTAATAGTTTGTCTAGGTGAATATGGCCCTTATAAGGCCATGATTAAAACTTGTAATAAATAATCTTTCATAAATATATATGCATTGCATAAGCATAGCCGTTCTTCTTGGAGTTTTATCGATTCTTATTGGAGTTAATTGGATCTTATTCGGCTCTTTTCGTTCTTTATTTTCTTTGCGTAGTAGTTTATTTTATACGTTATATTTCTATGCGCTAGCTTACGTGAGTTCCGAGGACGAGCCAGGAGAATTCAAGGAAGATCTAGAAGATCCAAACTTCGAGGATGAGTTAAAGAATCCAAGCCCAAAGACAAGTCGGAAGATACAAGCTTCGAGAAAGGATTTGAAGACATCAACTTCGACGAAAGAGCTTGAAGACCCAGAATTGAAGGATTAGGACAGCGTTCTTCAGGCAAGCTCTACTTCTCCTTGATCATGATTGAACCTACTGTTTTTCGCAATGCACCTATATGGCCTGTTCTCGTACTATGCATTACTTGTTATTTTACTGATTGCGTAGTTATGGTCCTATTTGCTTACTGATATTAATGCCATTATTTAGGCATTAATACAGGAATCCTTGTATACCATTGTTTACCTGTCACCTTGATAACCCTAGGATAGTTCCATCATTTCTATGATGGCACATTCACCTTGCTACTAGACTGCTTAGGACCCCTCGCAATGTTTCAACATTGCCACACCTTACTCACATATATGCTTTACAACTGTGCTAAATGAGTTTGGTGGTGTGCGTAATATATGGGATTGGGAGTAGCACAACCGTGTTAGGTGATGATGATGGAGACAGTGATGGGATGGTTGGATTGCGGGCAAGGCCATTAGTAAGTGATTGATGGCGTGATGGATTGTGTAATAATCCCCTAGTGTGGGAGACATGACGCTTGCCCGGCCACATAAGGACCGGTTCATTCCACCTTTAACAAGATGATTCTCGTACTACCACGGAACCTGTATGGGAAAGACTCACCCTACCTTCTTGGTGCCTACCACTTTGTTCCACCTGGAGAGCAGTAGCGCAAACGAGCAACCAGGAGAAGACTCCGGAGTTTGTATTGCTTAGGAGCTCCGGCCCGAGATCTCCACATTAAATGTGCTGTGGTTCCACATGAAGACTATTTGTAGTCTTATGAAAAGCCCCTGAGTTGGTTCGTAGGTGGCATTGTGTGTGGTACTCGAAGAAGATGGAATGAGCGTTATGTTACTCTCCGATCAAGAGTGTATAGCCCGTGGGAAAAGATGTACAACCTCTGCAGAGTGTAAAATTCATCCGGATGGACGTTGTCACGGCATATGACACATCTATGTTGAGCTCGATATGATTAGCCACATTCATGATTCCTTGAAGTGTGAGTGAGCAGTAGTCTGCTCGTGTTTTGGAAGTGATGGCATGGATGCCGAGTCGGTATGACCATTGAGGTCAGAAGGCCCAACTAAAACTTGGGAACTGGCGGGAATGCTTCATACTCCCCCAGGGCCAACCAACTAAAATATTGACAGTTACTTCTCTGTTTTATCTAAGAATTCCTTCACTGCTTTAGTGAACCTTGCATAAAAAATTGCTTGCTGCAAATGAACCATACAGCCTATTCCTTGCTAAGACCAAATATGCATATATATACCCTTGTGTAGTGTAGGACTTGTTGAGTACCTTATGTACTCACGTGTTTGCAATTGTTGGTTTAGTAGGAGAAGACTTCGTAGAGAACGACGACGATTGGGTTTTCAGTTCTGCTTCTCAAGTTTGCTTGTGGCGTTGGGCCATAATTTCCGCTGTCTGCTTCACCGTTAGTTGGCCGTATTGACCTGGATAGTTTTGAATCCTTGTCGTACCGCCACTAAGGGTCTTATATCAGGTATCTTACTTATTTACCTATTCGAAGTATGCTTTTGATTATCATATCTGTGTTCTTGTGCGTATCAGCTACTGATCCAGGGACTGATACAGGATGCACAGTAGATTCCAGAAATGGGGTCTGACACGGATGGACCTCCGGGAGCTCGACGAGCACAGGTTGCTGGCGCTCACCCGGAGGGTCTTCTCCTGCTGCTCCACCAACCCACCCTGGTTATCCGCTTGCTTAACCCGCTCACCCGCCAGCACACCGAACTTCCACCGGTGACAGCGCTGCTGAGAGAGGACCGGCAGGTAAGCCTTCAAGTGTCTGGCGTCGGCCTTGCCGACGCTACCTCCACGGTAGCGGTCTGTTTCAGTGATCCCAGAGTTCTTGCCGTCGCTAAGCCTGGTGATCAGTGCTGGACTGTACTCCACCATGGATATTTGGATTCCTATTTGTCGTTGGCCGGTCGCTTCTACTGTTGCGACCGCATGAGAGTCATGGTGCTGGATGCCTCAAATTCAGACCAGCTGCAGCCGCCACGGCTGTTGATGGCTGCAGAGGCAAATAGCTGGATCCACTATTCATGAATGGCAGACAGCCTCCACCTCGTGGACAATGCCGGGGAGTTGTTGCTGGTGCGCCGTGCGATATACCGCGATCCTCAACTTAGCGTGGAGAGGAGGGACGATGTGTATAGGGTGGATTTGGACGCCGGGTCCTTGGTCCCGGTCAAGGGCTTCGACTTCAAGGGGCGAACGGTTTTCATGGGCCGGCGCCGCTCCATCTCTGTAGCCGTAGAGGTTTTTCCCTCTCTCACTGCTGATACTCTCTACCTCGGGTTTGATATCTCTAGTTTTGCGGACCGAAGAAGGAGCGATGACGACGACGATGACGATGAGATGGTACACACGTCTAGTGTCATCGACTGCCTCTCCCACTGCATACAAGGCATGGGCGATCAACTTGCGTGAGTTCACGGATCATGGGGGGTGTTGGGTGCAGCTCTAGAGCAGAGTCTTCCTTGCTTTTGTATCTTTTTCGAGAACACGTAGGAGAACTGCTCATCTTTCTATTAGAAGGAATTAAACAGTGAGTTACAAAGTTACAAAGTTGAAAACAACACGCCACGTACGTTGTTCGCGCTCGCTACCTCGCTTTTGTATCAGTTACCAGCTTATCATGTCGTGCCATTACAGACATATTTATTACTAGCTGGGCCTCAAATAATCTATAACCGCCGCGGTTACATGCGGTTTGAATCTGTTGATGGCACAAGACAAACACAAACTGTAAATCCTATTATCCACATAGTGAATTTAGTGTATGTGCATTTTGACTTGGTTCTAATTGCGTACGCAGATCAGTAGTGGTTATTAGATTCAAACGTTACCTCTCAGTCCTCTATGACCTACCTTTCCACTAATTCCTACTCAATGTTTTGACATCTAAACTTTGGATTTAGGATATCAAATTTCTCCATTCTCTATATGCATATCTACTACTTTCTCAATAAGAACAATATGCTATTCATGATGTTTTTAGGGACTATGAGTAATATTAACTAATTAAATTATATAGTATTACTGAAATCTCGTGCCCTGGTTGAGAAGCTTTGGTGAAAAATAAGCTAAATTGAAGGAACTACTCAAAAAACGACCGTGCAATTGCCAATCATGCATCTATATGTATTGACAGCAACATGATCTATGTCCAATAACAAAGACCCCAGATCGTAGCAATTTTCACATCTGCTTAATCAATACAAAGGCATATCTCCTGTTTGTTTTCAGATCACACCGTTTTTCACTCCTCGTTTTTGCCCTTGGCATTTGATCCTACCAATAAGGTAACTTGGGCAAAGGAAAGCAAGTCATATACTAGTACACATGATAGTCAAATGACTTTATATAAACAAGATAAATTAAGAATTAATATTTGATTGTAGCAAAAGAACCAAGTTTTGAATCTGCTGATTACTATCTGTGTTCTCAATGTCAGGCAAGTAACAACTCGCCGCTGCCGTGAATGCACCAGGAGAGGCAGTCCACGAGAGTCCAAGGGTGCACCCGCCACTCATTGTGGCAAAGTTGCTTCCATTGTAATATTAGGTATCCTTCCATTAATATAGCTTCTGCCCTCACATGCTTCCATCTGCAATATTATAGTCATACCAATATATGGCCCCAGTCAGTCCCCATGTAGAGAGTATCCGCTGTCACAGTAGGTAAGGCTGCTACAGAAATTGCGCGGTGCATGCCCATGAACACGGCGCGCCCGTTGAAACTCTTAACCGGGATCAGGGTCCCGACGTCCAAATCCATCCTGTACACCTCGTACCTGTAGTGATCGGCATCAAAGTTCAGGGGTGGCTTTCCATGCACCAGCATCATCTCGTCACCACCATTGTCCACCAGGTGAAGGCTGTGCTTGATCGGATCGAAATTGATCAGCGACGACCTGGCCATGACGACCCGCAGACGTGGCAGCCGTTGCTGATGTGAACCCGAGGTATCCAGCACCATGACTCCACTATTGTAGGCGACGCAATAGAATCGGCCGGCGAACGGCAATGTTGAGATGATGTTTCTATTGTCGCCGACGACGGTCCAACTCTCACCGCCCGGCTTGGCGACGGCAAGCACTGTCGGAAACATAAATCCGACAACCACCATTGAGGAGTTGCCGTCGGCAACAATGCCGACGCCATCCACTCGAAGATCTTTTGAAGCGTGGGTACGGCCGAAACGCCTCCGATCATGCGTCAATAGTTCAGCGATGGGAGGGAGGGAGGTGAGCTGGCGCGTGAGCGGATTAAGAAGACGGACAACAAGGCTGGACTCATGGAGTAGTAGAAGCAGGCCTTCAGGAGTTAGAGCAAGAAACCTGTGCTCGGCAAGATCCGGGAGGTCCATCCGGATGGATTCCCCGGTGGAGATGTTGAGAAATCGGTGGCAACAAGGGCTGGCGGTTATGGCTTTCCCAAGCATGATCCACCGCCGAGGGAGGTATCGGCCGTCCAGGCCGCCGGCGCGTGGGTCCGGCGACCACCGCCGCCACGGGCGGCACACGGCGCGGAAGCGGACGTAGTCGGCCACGTCGCTGGCGAGGGCGAGCTCGGCGATCAGGCCGGCCGGCCCGTCCCCGCCGAGGCTCGCCCAGTCCCTTGTGCAGCTGCTGTGACTCCCGGGAAGCGACGGGATTTCGCCGCCGAGAGCGTCGCGCACGCACTTCGTTCCGTAGGAGGAAAGAGAGTCCATCATCTACCCGATCACGACCTGCCGTAGTGCCGTGCCATGTGTGTTCCAGTTTATGATGGGAGGCGTTACTCCCAAGGTTTACAAAACCGCGGTAAACCGGACCAGTTTTCGCGAAAAAACTGGAAAACCAGTCCGGTCCGGTTTACCCGGTAGTCGGTTTTCGAATTCAAAATTCAAAAAAATTTTAAACTTTGAAACAAATTTGAAACAAAAATATGTAAAAAAAAACTAGATGAAATTTGTAGCACAATGGTGGAACAAGAACACGAAAATGGTCAAAAAAATCAAGCAAGATTTCTGGGTTTTAAAAGGGAGGAAAAAAGGAAAAACCTTTTTTTAAAAAACCAGCAAAATTCTTTGATTTTTTTGACCAAGCAAACGATCCAATTTTCATGTTTTTGTTGCACCATTGCGCTGCAAATTGCATCTAGTTTTTTAACATATTTTTTGTTCTATTTTTTTCAAATGTTCAATTTTTTAAGATTTTTAAAATAAAAAACCGCGGCCGTGCAAAAACAACCGCATCGGTTTTCCGTTTATGCTCCGGTTTTCTGGAAATTTGGTCCCGTTTACCGACGAATTAATCTGGTTTACTGCGGTTTATCGGTCGGTTTGGAAATTTTGTATTCAAATTTTAAATTTTGAATTTTGTTTGGTTTTCGGACCGGTTTTTTTTCGGTTTTCGTGAAGACCAAAACCGGTCCGGTCCGCTTGAGCGGTGGGAACGAGATTGTGATCCTTGGTTACTCCTACCCTACTTTGTATCAGGGCTTTAATTTAGATATAAGTTTAGAGATAGTCCCGATCGGCCTGGCTGGCTGGCTGGTCAACAAACCGCCACTGAATGCTTTTGGGCTTTTTATTACTTCTTTTAATTCTTTTTGACCTGTTGGGGCCCTGCTTGTTGATGACATGTCGACACCAGGTCGCACCTTGCCATGATCCCATGAACTGAGCGCGACCGCCCTGCTCCGTCTCCCCTGAGCTCGCCACGGCGGCGAAGTGGCTGCAACCACGCGTGCCACACGATATAACAGTGGTCTGATACTCTTAGACACTCATTGACATTATCATTGCTGTTCCTCAAGGACATCCTCGCACTCACTTTGATTGAAATTCCAAGCATCCAAAGTTCATACTATGAAGTGCATCTAAACAGGGGCGGAGCTACAGGTAGACCAACTTGGGTTGTGGACCTCCTTGCTCTTATGAAATCTCCATAGGCTAGCTAATGATTTGCAGTGCATGGTACGTAGCTCAGATAAACTAATATATCTAGCAAAACCGTTAGTGGTATGGCAGCGTAGTCTCTAGTGACAATCCTTTCCTTCTTTTTTCTTTTAAGTTTCAATGTAGGAAAGAACCAAGTGCTTATTACTATATGTGGTCTCAAATCTTAGGCAAGATGCTTGCCGCTGCCACGAATGCAGGAAGAGAGGCAGCTGACGAGAGTCCAAGGGTGCACCCACCTGTTGTGGTGGCGAGGCTCGTTGGTTCCATGTACAATGTTATACCCGTCCATCATCCTCTTCTCATCGCAGTCAGTCCCCAGGTAAAGAGTATCCGCAGCCACAGTGGGGAAGACCTCTACTGACACAGAAATCGCGCGGCACAAGCCCATGAACACGGCGCGCCCGTTCAAGCTCTTGACCGGGACCAGGATCCCGGCATTCAAATCCACTCTATACACCTCGTACGTGTACTCGTTGCCATCGGGATCCACGATCGGGTGTACTAGCATTCGGTGCACCAGCAACAGCTCCCCGCCATTGTCCACCAGATGCAGCCTGTGTGTTATCGGTCTGAAACAGAACCACCGGCTCCAGTCGACGGCCAGCAGTAGGCGCGGCTGCTGACCTGCGCTGGATGTATCCAGCATCATGATACCACGGTATGTGGTGCACAGTAGAATCGGCCGGCGAAAATTACTGTACTTGAACTGATTTTTCCACCTTTGACTATGGTCCAACTGGCGCCGCCGGGCTTAGCGATGGCAAGCACCGTTGGAAACAATGCCGACGCCATGGAGGAGGCGTCATGATCAGCAACAATGCCGACGCCATCGACTCGAAGATCTTCTGCGACAAAACGGCGGCGCCATGGAGTATCACCATGGAGGAGGCGTCATGATCAGCAACAATGCCGACGCCATCGACTCGAAGATCTTCTGCGACAAAACGGCCCAAATGCCTAGCTCGTCGCTGCTCTCGCGTCAACAGTCCGGTGATGGGCGGGAGATCGGTGAGCTGGCGCGTGAGCGGATTAAGCAGACGAACAACGAGGCTGGACTCATTGAGTAGTAGAAGCAGGCCTTCGTGAGTGAGAGCCAGTAACCAGTGCTCGGCAAGCTCCGGGAGGTTCATCCGGATGGACTCCCCGGTGGAGATGTTAAGAAAGCGGTGACAGCGAGGGCTGGCGGTTGTGGCTTTCCGAAGCATGACCCATCGCCGGGGCAGGAAGCGGCCGTCCAGGCCGCTGGCGCGCGGGTCCGGCGACCACTGCCTCCACAGGCGGCACACGGCGCGGAAGCGGACGTAGTCGGCCACGTCGCTGGCGAGGGCGAGCTCGGCAATCAGGCCGGCCGGCCCGTCCGCGCCGAGGCTCGCCCAGTCCCTTGTTGAGCTGCCGTGACTCCCGGGAAGCGCCGGCGTTTCGCCGCCGAGCGCGGTGCGTGCGCGCTTCGCTCTGCAGGAGGAAAGAGGGTCCATCTACCCGATGATCACGGCCAGCCGTAGTGCCGTCCGTGTGCGTTCCAGTTCATGACGGGGCCGTTGTCTACTTTATATGGATCCTATCAGGGCCGGCAACATGGAAGAGTCCTATGGGGGGATACTAGTTCCGATCGGCCGTGATCGATTG
The DNA here is from genome assembly GCA_012490785.1 of Eragrostis nindensis. Classification (NCBI taxonomy): domain Eukaryota; kingdom Viridiplantae; phylum Streptophyta; class Magnoliopsida; order Poales; family Poaceae; genus Eragrostis; species Eragrostis nindensis. The sequence goes on along the minus strand of JAAXCT010001044.1, from coordinate 206,123 downwards.
TAACACCCCAGAGCGATTGCAACAATTTTCAATCTACTTTACCACTGTCTCCTATTTGTTTTAGGTTGGTGGCATTTGATCCTACTAAAAAGGTAAATTGTCGAAGGATTCTGTCTAGTCGAGCTGATTTCTCGTTAAGACCACAATATGTGTCCTTGGAAACTAAACGACGTGGACATAACTAGGCACACGGACGGCACATAACTAAAGTACAATTTTCTCTTATGCAATTTCCTTATGCTCATAACTAGTCATATATATGTACTTAGAGCATAAGGAAATTGCATAAGAAAAGTCAAAACATTCGTTCAAATAACCAAAAAGAAAAAAAAAATATATGAACTAAGTCTTCTTCTATTTACTTAGAGCTATGCATGCCTGGTTATGGACATCAGAAAATTGCAGAAGAAAGTCTGAAACATTCATTTAAAAAACGAAATGATGATAGGTCTTGTTGGAAACATTCATTAATACACATCGTTCATACAGGGTTATTCAGAAAGCCCATTGTGGCTTCAGTCCTGCAGCATGTTTTCAGGTAAACCTGATACAGCTACAGCCAGGAAGCAGTTAGTAGCGTTGCTTCGAATGCAGGAAGAGAGGCAGTTCGCGAGAGTACAAGGATGCACAGTCGACCGGCCGTTGTCATGAGAAGGTACACACTGCTTCCATCTGCCAGACAATACCCGTCCATTCCCCTCTTCTCTTCACAATCAACACCAAAGTAGAGAGTATCAGGAGTCAGAGAGGGGAAGGTCTTTGCTGATATAGAAATTGCTCGACACATGCCCATGAACACAGCGCGCCCATTGAAGCTCTTGACCGGGATCAGGGTGCCAGCATTCAGATCCACTCTGTACGACTTGTACAGGTTCTTGAAGCTCTTATCGTTACAGTTCACGTATAACGCTCGTTGCACAAGCATCAGCTCCCCGCCGTTGTCCACCAGGCGAAAGCGGTCTGTCAATGCACTGATATAGAATGACCTGCTCCACTCGACAACCACCCTCAGCCGTGGCGGTTGCTCATCTGAACCGGTGGTATCCAGCACCATGACACCACTGCAGTTTGTGCAGTAGAAACGGCCGGCGAACGGCAGCGTTGAGCTAATGTATCTGTTGTCCACCACAGTCCAACTCTCACCGCCGGGCTCAGCGACGACAAGCACCCTCGGACGATTAAATCTGACTACCAGCAATTGCATGGAGCGGTCCTCAACAAGGCCAACGCCAGTTACTTCTCTGAAAATATGGTCACCATGATGCCTGAATGGCTGCTGGTCGGGTGTCAGCAGGTTGGTTAGGGGCGGAAAGCCGGTGAACTTGCCCGAAATCGGGTTCAGCAGATGGACCACGAGGCTGGGCTCCTGGAGCAGGAGGAGAAGGCCCTCGGGGGTGAGGGCGAGCAACCTGTGCTCGGCGAGCTCCGGGATGTCCATCCGGATGCACTCTCCGGTGGACACGTTAAGGAAGCTGTAACACCCCAAATTTCAAATCAAAATCAAAATGGAATAAAAATCACTCAGTTTTAAAATTTTTGTCTAGACCTCATCTTGACATGAAATTTTCAAAATAAAATTAACTAAATAATTTGAACTTTGAATATGAAAATTTTGAAATATAAAACTTGTGCTCGAGTGTTTGCCTTCATTTAAAGACTACTAAAAATTTGAACTTTTCAAATTTACAACAAATTAAAGTAATTGTATGTTGAACCCTAGCAAATTCACCTTGAATTAAAAATCTTGAATTTTAAATTTGCAAAACTATCATCATATGCATCTTTGGATTTACTGGTTTTATTTGGGTATTTGTTGAAGTTGAACCCCTTTTCAAATTTGAATTCCATTCAAATTTGAAGTTCCCCAAAAGTTCCAGAAAAAGATAAACCAAATCTTTCCCTTTTTCCCTCTGGGCCGCATCCCTCTTCCCCTGTCCGGCCCAGCCCAACGCGTCTCCTCTTCTTTTTCCTTTTCCCAGAAAAGGCCGCAGCCCAACCTCCCTCCTCTTGGCCCGGCCTGGCCCACCTTTTCCTCTCCCTCTTTCCCCGCCGCGGGCCTCTTTTCTTTCTTTTTCCCTCCGACCCAGCATGGCCCGTTTCGGCCTGGCCCAGCCCAACCGCCACCTCATCCCCTACCTCCAGCTCACACGGCCGCCGCCACCCTTCTCTCTTCCGACGGAGCGCTTTCCGACGTGGCCGCCGTCTCCTCTCTCTCTCTCTCTCTCTCCGGTCCCTTTCCCCGGCGCTGTAGCCATGTTCCTTGGACGTCAGCAATCTACAGTGTGGTGTACGGAGCGGCGCCGCATTCTTGACCGAGAAGATAAGGTCCGCCGCCATTGACTGGAGCCGGAGCTTCTCCTCGAAGGAAACCTCCCCTCCGCCGCCTATTTAAACCGTTGAGCCCTCTCTCTCCGCGCCGTCTCTCTCTCTCTCCCTTTCCCCGAAGCCGCCGCCGCTCCTGGAAACCCTAACCCTAAGCCGCACGCCGCCGTCGCCATTGGAGCCAAAAGGAGCTCGACGTTGGCGGCCCTTCTGGCCTCGTCCGCTCGTCTCGCGCGCACACCAGCATCGTCGCGCCGCCGCTCATCTCCCCGGCCAACAGCAACTCGACGGGAGCACCGAAGTGCCCTCCCCGACGAGCATCGCCACCACAAGCCGCCCCTCTTCGTCGCCCTCTCCCTCCGACGCTCCTCGACGTCGACACGCTCTCCCCGTGAGTCCCCCATCAGCTCCTCTTTGTTTTCCTCTACTTCGCGTCAAATTTGGGCCACGGGAGCGCCGTCCCGGGCACCTCCGGCGATCCTCCGCCGCCTCCCGCGCCGCCAGTCGTCGCCGGCCGCCGCGCGCCGCCTCCAGCCGTCCTCACCCCTCCATCGCCAGATCGGCGGTCCAGATTACATACCCCTTCGGGGTTTCGTGGACCCCGTCCACCACTTTTCCAATACAAAATTAATTCCGAAATTCCAAGAAATTCCCCGGCCCTGTACATTTTACAGAAGCCCCTGACCTTTATGATAATTCAGTTTAGGTCCTACCTTTTTACATAAACACCCCTGTACTTTTCTATAATTTCCTTTTAGTCCCTACCTTTTTACACTAAGGTCCCTAAACTTTTCCATAATTACATATAGGTCCCTAGGACTCTTCTGTTTTTTCAGATAAGTCCCTAGAAACTTTTCTATACTCGCAAACAAGCCCCTAGAATCTTTAAACGCCTATATCTTTTCCATCCGAGCTCTGTTTTGAGCGGTTCTTGCGCTCACGCGTTCGTAGCAACGCGTAGTACTTTTTGGTATTGCTTTTAGAGCTCCACACCGGATCTACAAGTCATCGATACCCTAAGTTTTCTCTCACCGATAAATCTTATCTCGATAAACCATTCGTCGCTAATCTCGCATAACACAAAATTCTTTCACTTGATAGTGTTGAACCTAACCCCTCTTGTTGAACTATTCCACCTCTTCTCGTCGTACCGTCCCACCTCAAGTATAGTAACCTCTTTTCATCATGACCTAGCTTTAACCCTAGCCTAGCTCAGTTATCGCTTAATCAAACCTAATCCAATGTTGTCCTCGCCGTTTATCTAGTCTATTGATTTATTCACCTCTTTTATTTGGTATCAGTTATTTGAGAATTTTATTAGTATTTCATTCGCTGTTATTTGAGGCTATTCCTGTGTTATTTATTGCCTTCTTAGTGCATGTCATGACTAGACCATGTATTTAATCTTGCACCATCGTGCATGTCAGGCAAATCTTTATCATTTTAAATAAACAACATCTTGCTCATCTTTTTATATAAGATAAAGCTAATTTGCTAAGTAATTCTGTAACATATTACATGTTGCATGTAGCATTGCATTCATAAGCATATAAGCTGCACATGTACATTACTATCTGCATGTAACCATAATAGATTTAAATAAATAATTTAGTTATGTTAATAAGCTCATCGATGCATGTAAAATAAAATATAATCTTTAAGCCATAGGTTGTATAACCCTTAATACATGCATGCATGCCTAGATTTATATACGCCTCTGCATCTGCACATCCTTTCCTCGAACCACCCATGTTCTTAAATAGAAATAACTTAGAGTTTTATATAATAGATATGCACGCAATCACCATCAATAAAGCATGTGCATCTCATCATCCTCACCCTAATGTTTCAGCAAATAAAGTTTCATGCAAAACCCTGCACGTTGCTTCTTTTAAGAGAACTTAGCTAATTAATAGTTTGTCTAGGTGAATATGGCCCTTATAAGGCCATGAACATAACCCGTAAATAAATAACCTTTTATAAATAAATGTGCATTGCATAAACATAGCCATTTCTTGGAGTTTTATCGATTCTTATTGGAGTTAATTGAATCTTATTTGGCTCTTTTCGTTCTTTATTTCCTTTGCGGTAGTTTGTTTATACGGTATGTTTCTATGAGCTAGCTTGCGTGAGGTATGAGGAAGAGCCAGGAGAATTCAAGGAAGATCTAGAAGATCCAAACTTCGAGGATGAGTTGAAGAATCCAAGCCCGAGGACGAGTCAGAAGATACAAGCTTAAAAGGAGGACTCGAAGACCAACTTCGACGGAAGAGCTTGAAGATCCAGAATTGAAAGATTAGGATAGCGTTCTTCAGGCAAGCTCTACTTCTCCTTGATCATGATTGAACCTACTGTTTTCGCAAAGCTCCTATATGGCCTGTTCTCGTACTATGCATTACTTGTTATTTTACCGATTGTGTAGTTATAGTCCTACTTGCTTATTGATATTGATGTCTGTTACTTAGGCATTGATATCTGAATCCTTGTTTACCATTGTTTACCTGTCACCTTGATAACACTAGGATAGTCCCATCATTTCTATGATGGCGCTTTTACCTTGCTACTAGACTGCTTAGGACCCCTCGCAATGTTTCTACATTGCCATACCCTGCTCATATATATACTTTTACAAATGTGTGAAATGAGTTTGGTGGTGTGCGTGATACTTAGGGTTGGGAGTAGCACAACTGTGTTAGGTGATAATGGAGACAGTGATGGGATGGTTGGATTGCGGGCAAGGCCATTAGTAAGTGAATGATGATGTGATGTGTGATAGTCCCCTAGTGCGGGAGACATGGTGCTTGCCCAGCCACATAAGGACCGGTTCATTCAACCTTTAACAAGATGATTCTCGTACTACCACGGAACCTGTATGGGAAGGACTTACCCTACCTTCTTGGTGCCTACCACTTTGATCCACCTGGAGGGCAGTAGCGCAAACGAGCAACTAAGAGCCGACACGATATCTTAATTGGTCGTTGTCTGACTTGGCCATTGGCCCGTTGACTACATTTAGTCGCTTTATAAAGTCCCTGGGTCAGTAATGGTTCGTAGGTGGCATTGTGTGTGGTACTCGGAGAAGATGGATTGAGCGTTATGTTACTCTCCGATCAAGAGTGCATAGCCCGTGGGAAAAGATGTACAACCTCTGCAGAGTGTAAAATTCATCCGGATGGACGTTGTCACGGCATATGACGCATCTTTGTTGAGTTCGATATGATTAGCCACCTCTCATTCCTTGAAGTGTGAGTGAGCAGTAGTCTGCTCGTGTTTTGGAAGTGATGGCAAGAGTGCCGGGTCGGTATGACCATTGAGGTCGGAAGGCCCAACTAAAACTTGGGAACTGGCGGAAATGCTTCATACTTCCCCAGGGCCAACCAACTAAAATATTGACAGTTACTTCTCTGTTTTATCTAAGAATTCCTTCACTTGCTTTAGTGAACCTTGCATAAAATCTGCTTGTTGCAAATAAACCATACATCCTTGCTAAGACCAAATATGCATGTATATGTACCCTTGTGTAGTGTAGGGCTTGCTGAGTACCTTATGTACTCACGTGTTTGCAATTGTTGGTTTAGTAGGAGAAGACTTCGTAGAGAACGACGACGATTGGGTTTTCGTTTCTGCTTCTCAAGTTTGCTTGTGGCGTTGGGCCATAGTTTCCGCTGTCTGCTTCACCCCTAGTGGGTCGGATGTACTGAGATAGTTTTAAATCCTTGACGTACCGCCACTAAGGGTCTTATATCAGGTATCTTACTTACTCATCTATTCGAAGTATGCTTTTGATTATCATATCTGTGTTCTTGTGCGTATCAGCTACTGATCCAGGGACTGATACAGGATGCACAGTAGATTCCAGAAATGGGGTCTGACAGAAGCGGTGGCGGCGACGGTCGGAGAAGGCATCGTCGAGCATGATCCACCGCCGGGGGAACAAACGGCGGTCCAGGCCGCCGGCGCCGCCAGGCAAATCTTGTGGCGCCGGCGAGCATCGCCGCCACGGGCGGCACAAGGCGCGGAAGCGGACGTAGTCGGCCACATCGTTGGCGAGGGCGAACTCGGCGATCCGGCCGGCTGGCCCGTCCGCGAGGTTCGCCCAATCCACATGGACTGGCGCGGAGCAGCGCGGTTTCCTCCTCCCCAAGAGGAAAGAAGCTTCATCATCCGGTCAGTCCAGCGACCGCGTAGGTGACTTCGCTCCGCTCCCTGTGGCTGGATCGGGGCTGAATAGCAGGGCGGTGGATCCAGAAGGGAGGGGAACACAGCGACGGGCGGCGGCGGCGGCGACGGCGACGGCGACAACGGTTTGGGGAGGTCTCGAGGAGTTATTTGGAGAGGAAGGAGGTTTGGGTTTTTTTTTTTTTTTGAGACTGAGGTTCGGGAATTTGGGAACTGTCTACCAGTTGGGAAGCGGGATGGGGGGATTTCGTGGAGGCTGGTTGGGCCGATGGAGCGGTGGAGGCTGTTGGGCCGGCCGTGCTCCCTGCTGTGGATGACATTCGTTGTCCTTTTGGGCTCTTCATTTCCATTACTTTTTCTTTTTGCGAAACTGCCCTGAACCGAGCGCGGCTGCATGCATTCCTCTGCTTCCCCTGCACGCGCGACGGCCCTGCTGAATGCTGATGACATGCTACCAGCGCCAGCGCGTGGCGTGGCCGACCTCTGTTTCCGTGCGCTCACTGACGCGGCCATCACGCGACGGCGGCCACGAAGTTACGAAACCGACCCCGCGGGCTTGCAGCCCGCCAACCACCTCGACGTTGACAAACGAACGATGCGATGAGATGGCGCCGGCGAAAGCCACCCGCCACCGGAACTCGACCGCGTCGCGTCGGCACCGCATTAACCATGCCGGCCGTGCGCGCGCGCTCCCCGCACGTGTGCGCCTGTGGTCAACCACCGGACCCTGCAACCCGATCGATGCAACGCACGCGAGCCACACTACAGCAAGCTTCAACTTGTACAAGCCTCAATTTTTTTTTCTTTCCTTTCTTCCTCATCATCATGACCAAGAGCAATGATGATCAGCGATCACAGCTACAGTAGTAGTATATACATAGCTTCTCTTTCCGTCTTGCTTTTTTGTATTTACAAGGTACCGGCGCGCGCGCGCTCGTGGCCATTGACCTCATCACCAACGCAACATGTGCCGTTCCTTTTCCAAAAAGAAAAGCAAAGGAGAAAAGGAGAAGGAAAAATTTAAAATAAAAAAGTAAAAAACTTCCTCCGCAGTGTCGGTGAGGGACGCCTGCGAGCGGACGGGAAGGAGCTCGACCATCGCCTATGCACACCATTTCCATGGCTCAAAGGGAAGCAATCTCTTTTTGTTTTTTGTGTCTCTTTTCCTTGGAAGCAATCCTATCTTTTTTTGTTGATGAAGAGGAAGAGGAAGGTGAACTACCACCACTCGTCATCATCTTTATGTACACCGACAGTGCGTCGTGTCGGTCGGTTCATCCTCCTCCGCCGCCGCCGCCGCCGCCGCCGTTGGGACGTTACTGCGCCGTGCTCGACGGACGGACGGCGGCCGGAGGATCGGTCAGTGCTTGAGGCGCAGAGCCGGCGGGTGGGACTCGACGAGGATGGACCAGAGGATCTGCACGTCCTCGCACGGGCACGACTTGACGTCCTCGTACAGGATGTAGATCCCTCGCTCTGTTCAATCATCAAAGAAACAAAAAACACATGAATACCCAGTCCACACAAACCGGCAACCAAGAAACTTGCAAATATACGAGGGTAGAAACAGCGCAAGAACAAGAACAACTGAAACGGCCAGAAGAAGATGAACCAAGAAACAGGGGAGAGCATCGGCACGTACTCTTCCTCTGCGCGGAATGCACGCGGATCCACATCTTCTTGAGCGGCGAGAAGAGGGTCTGGAGCCAGCCCATGACCGACCGTTCGACCGATCGACCGATCGACCACTTCCTCCTCGCCTGCTAGCTTCTACCTCCTCATGCGCCGATCAACCGAGCACGCAGCCGGAACAGGGGGAAGAGCGAAATGCCTAGCTTGCAGAGGGGTTTAACTAGCCCGTGCGCGTGAGCGAAGAGGGAGAGATAACAGAGCTTGCTTTGAGGCCGGGTGAACTCCTCCCCTGCTTTACACACCACCACTATTCCTACCGCCCGATCACGTTGCGCTCCCCGTGCCGTGCCTCTTAATCCCCGGCTTTAAAAATCTCGGTGCCGCGTCGCCGTCCGTCCATATCTCAGCGCGAATAAACAAGCGGCGAGAGAGAGAGGGTGGGCCTTTCGCTCGCGTTGCGCTCTCCTCTCCGGGGAAAAGGTTTCTCAGAGACGCAGGAGAGAAACGGGACGCTACGCTGTTAGGTCATAGTTAAGCTTTCATGGCGGCCGCGGCGTGGTGGCCTACCGTGTCAAGAACGCGCACGGCCCACGAGCCTAATTCGCCTGGTTTGTTTATGCGCAATGAGTGAGCTATGCTTCTGCAAGAAGGTACAAAAGAAAGCTCTGTTGTTGTGAACCATTTTCTGTCGGTACACGACAGCAAACCACCAAGCATTTCTACAGGGTTGGAGAGGTACCACGCTAGCTAGGGTAATAAATCTCGACACCTCCTAATACGAAAGGATGTAACATAATTACAAATAATTTTAGTAAATGTACTTTAAATTAACACGGAAATCACTTGCAAAAGAAAAAAGGAATGGCCATTCGTACATGTACCAAAAAGACAAATTCAAACGTGCCAAATAACCCTCCATGCAAATAATAAGCCTTTTCCAATGCCATCAGCAGACTATTGAGCTACACGCCCTTGTGGCCTCTTCTTTGCAATAATTCAGTTCAAAAATAGTCCCTGCCACGCACGTTTCCATTAACCACCACCACTTCATTAGGACCTTTCTCCGTCGGTGACGACACTGCTCGGCCAAGCACAGTGTACCTACATACATGGCCTGCCCCAGGTCCATCCAAATTTTCTCGACACGCGAAATCAACAGTTAGAAATCGCCATTGTGTTGCGCCACGAACCAATTGAAATGAAAAATCAGCAACAGTTACTTCAGAAAACAGATAAACCATTGTTACGGAAAGAATTGGAGCAGGAGGAAAAATAAAAGGAGACGGACGAGATGATGCGTGCGTGCGACCGCGGATGGCGATGGTTTCAGTATCCTAAGCGATGGCGATCGGGAAACTAATTAATGAAACTCTGCAGAGGCTGGTGACTGGTTCAGTGGTTGCCTCCTCGCTTTCTCTTCGCTTTCGCGGAGAAGAAAAAAAGGCTCGCCGTACCGGCAATGATCTGCAGATCTCATGGGTCCCATGGGGAGGAAGCAGTGGCAGGCCAAGTCAAGCTGTGGCCCTACCCTGCTCTCTGCTCAGATGGGATATTCGTTGCTTCAGTGAGTGATGAGTTCTACCTTCAGCTTAACAACCGACGAGTGTGCTTCTAGAAAAACGTAGTTAAAGAAAACTTCTCTTGTGGAGTATATATGGTGTGGCAGTGTTAAAGCAAGTTTGGGAGTCGTTTAGTCTGAGTAGCAAGCAAAATTGGCATAATTATCTTACTTTTTTCCTTCTGTCAGAAGGCAGTCACTAATCATCACAGTTTGACTACTGCATTTGGTTGCATAAGTTTTTGCAGTGAGGATCAGTATACACCATCTAAGTTTCTGTAAGATGCATAGAGCAACTTGCACTTTCAGAGTTGCCGTGCATGGTATTATAGCATAGCAGCAAGATGAAATTAACTGAACTGATGAGTTTATGGATGAACATACCCAGAGGGAACATCATGGAAAAGAATTCAGCAAAAAATAAATTCAGATAACATAGAAAATAATAGGAAGGTATGTATACTTCGCTTTAGCCAGTAAAGGAAAAGATAGGATGTTGACAAATTTATACTAATCTATTTGTTGGTTTTGGACAGTTAACTTTCAACTCCCTCGATTCTGGCCAAATATCGAGTTAACAAAGCTCTCATTCAAGCTGTTTATCAAGTAAGGTGCAATACAGTGGGAGAAAAAGCGCAGCATGTGCAGATTATGATACAAAGTAGCTGATCGCCACCATTATGCTTTGAGCAGAAAAAAAAGGAATAGAGAGAAAAAAAAAGGAGAGACTATAATCACCATTATCTTAAATAATGTTGCTAAGTTGGTGCAAAATATGGCGAGCAGTTTTACCAACTAAATGTTATCCATACTTTTTTTTTCAAACTTTCTTTACCCTCATTTTAAACGTGCAACTACCTAATTTTAAAAAGAAGGCAACTTTCTGTCAGTAATCTCATTTGTTTGCTTCGAACAGCTAACTTGACGCATCCTCGATTTTGGCCAATGATCTAGTTATTAAAGCTCATTCAGGATGTTTATTCAATAATGTGTAAACACACTTGGAGGGAAAGAACAGCATGTGCAGAGTTGCAAACTTATGAAATGAAATAACTGACCACCGCCTTGGCAAAAAGAGCACAATAATGGAATAGAAAACGAGCAAGATAAGCACCATTATCTTCAATATGATGATTTTTCTAAGTTGGTGCAATATATGGCCACAGTTTTCCCAACCCAATGCTATCCTTATTTAACCTGATTTTAAGCATGCAACACATAATAATTGCAAGCACTACAGAAGTGTAAAGTTGATAGGCATGATAATACATCATCAGAGCACTAGAATCCCTCACCATACTCAAATCATCTCCTGATATATCAAAAGGACAAAAAGTCATTTGGATATTCAACACTCAACCTTTCAACAACCACTAGGAAAATTGTAAGTAAGGAACACAAAATCCTTGCATAGGGTTTTGTTAGAATTGCTAAATCCTACCTACATCCCTATTGTTACTAGTCATCAACTCAGCAGAATTGTTGAAGAAACTTGCCATCGTATTTCTGCTAGTGCCTAGTCAATCTTCCATGCATGAAGTATCAAAGTGAAACCAAAACGATGCTGTTGAGCCTCTTTTTCATTCTGTGAGCACGTTCTCAACAAGAACTTATCCATGGACTGGCCGGACTGAAACAAAAACACAGCACATCCACTTGAAGAACCAAACAACCAGTCGTGCACGTCCCAAAGCACCTCCACTGGAAGTCCATCGACACAGATCGTCTGGTTCCCTCTGAATTTCCATACCAGCTTCTTCACCTGCAACACTTTCTTTTTGCCGATCCTGATTTCTAGGCTTGGATCCCTCACCCCCGCCATGTCGCACTCTATGGAGATATGATGAAGCTGACCAACGTCCAAAAATCGAGCGTTCGCTGAATATACCTTCTTTGCATAAATGTGCTCCTTCCTTGCTATCATGACTGCATCAGAATGTAAAGCATCCGGCGAAGCTGCACGGTCCTCGTCCTTGTTTTGCATGTCGCCAAGCACAAGAACAGCCTCAAGATCATAGATCAGAGTGACATAGAAACCTTCAACAGGCTCTGGCCCAGCACCGAACTTGGCACTGGACAGGTCCCAGGTGATCTCCAGATTCCCACCACCTTGCACCTCCACGATCTTGGAGCCCTTCCTCTTGGAGAACAGCCACGGCTTCACCTCCGTCTTGCAGAGGCACCTGTTCGAGTAGTCGTCGACCGAGATGGAGAGCGCCTGCCCCATGGGCACCTTGCTCCAAGTGACGGTGACCCTGCAAGGCTTGCCGCGCAGACGGGCCAAGTAGGCGCACTGCACCATGTTCTGCCCACCTGAAGAAGAGGAATGCGCAACTTGAACGCTGCTTTGACTGAGGCAAGATGTGAAATCTCTCATTGTGGCGACGGTGATGGCTGCAGGTTGCAACCTCCCCCTCTTGCGGCTTTTCGTCGAACACCACGTGCGCAGCCGCCGCACTTCTCACACAATCAGACGCCGCCCAGGAGACTGATCATTTTCAGCATTTGGATTGGGCTCAAAACACCTGATTCCTCCGGAGACTGGAAGAGATCCATCAAAATCTCATTTCTGCAATAGACGTCGCAAGATTCCCCAACCAAATGCACGAGTGTTCGGCCTGAAATCAGAGATAGCAACAAATCAGAGCCTGGGCCACAAAGGCGCAGCCTTTTAATCCCAGCCCCATCCAAGTTAAGAGAAACCGAACCTTTTCAGGCGAAATCAAGAACCACCAGTGGGGAACGGAGCCACCGGAATACCACCAAGAAAGAGAAATGGGAGGAGGAAGTCCGGGACCTCACTCGGCAGCAGCGGACAGAGCAACCCGGTGAGCGGCCACCCTCACCTAGCCTTCCCCGACCACGAACTTACCTGCTCCACGACAGTGCTCAGTGCATTCCCACCGGAGCAGTAAAATACAGGAGCAGTGCAGCACTAGGCCCTCCCTTTCACTTTCCCCATGGTTTAGCACGTAGCGGCGTTGGAGCAACCAAAAGCAAGCGGGTGGAAAGAAGAGGACAAGCTGGGAGGGCGACCACCGGTGCGGCGTTGGGGAATGTGGGCAGCAGAAAAGACGCGGAGGTGAGGCAGGCGAGCAGCAAGCTGCCGAGGCAGGCGGGCGCGGAGATGCCGCGCAGCACTGTCCTGCTACAGCGAGAGGTCGGCCTCTCCCCGGACATGTGGGCTCTACCTGATCCGCGTCTCCCGCCGTCCCGCGGCGAGGTCGTGGCGCCGTGGGGATACGGAAAAAGTATTCATTTTCGATGATTTTCCAAAAGTAACTGCGCATACTACGAAGAAAAATACTAAAAAAATTGTTTTTCTTGAAAACTTTTGTGAGTGTACAGGAGTATAAACTCAACAAGATTTAATCTAATAAGAATTGAATAACCCAGTGCAAAAAATGATTTAGTTCAATAATTCAGAAGAAAAGGATCTTATCTATACAAATGTTTAACCATCCATGTGGGGCTATTTGAAAAACTGTATGCAATAACCTTCTCTCGGCTTCTTTCTTTTTTTTTTTTTTTGAGCAACCCTTCTCTCGGCTTCTTCTGTTAGTACTTTGGACTGGGCCGTTTTGTGCCTAATTGAAAAAGGTTTGAGACTAGCAAACAACACCACCATAAATGCTAGTTTATCAACTTTTTTTGTTTGTTTGTTTCTTGATACCTTTGTCTGCAACTGCTTCATGCGTAACATATAATGCACTGAAAAGTTTGTTTTAGAGTGGTGCATTTGAGGGTTTTGGGACTCTTCTGTACTTGGTGGAATGTCAGAGTCAAATTTGTTTCATTTGATCTTGTTTTGCAAACTGTCTACCATATAGTTCCAAACGTTGAATCAGTTATATTATACCAGTCCATACATCTCAATCTTTCCGTGTACATGGTGCAAAGAAAAAATTTTATTGCCGATTAAATAAATTAAATGTTTCAGGCCAAACAATTTGCTTGAACGAATGTTCTATTACCACTTCACCAACTCACGGATCTTGCACGGCCACCTGCCCACATCACCTGGTGGCGTCACATGAGCAGTTCGGTGAGGGGCCATTCGTGGGCGGTCTGGTTCTGAGGATCGGGTTCCTCTCGAAAAAGTTGGACGGCCGGATCTCGAACGCGCCGCTGATCGTCGGCATCACCGGGAAGTCCTCCTGGTACGGGATGTGGTGCAGGCCCAGCGTGTACCAGAGCACGATGTCCTCGTCCCTGATCCACCTGTTCCTCTCGCTCCACGCGGCGAGGCCGTCGTCGCCGGTGCTCTGGTCGGCGTACATCCCCGGCGCCCACTTCTCCGACCGGTTGTACGGCGTCACCCACACCTGCTTCTTGCTGTAGCTCGCGCGCCGCTGCGGGAAGTCGTCGTCGGCGAGCACCGACGCCGCCGTGGCGCCCGACGGGACGAGCCGGTACCCGACCTCGTTCCCTACCCGCGTCCTCTTCCCGCGGTTCACGAACAGCAGGTCGGCCGGTGGCGCGGCGCCGAGGTCAACCTGCCCGTCCGCCTCCGTCTCCGCCACCTCGCGCCGCACCGTCCAGTAGCTCCGCCGCGGCGTGGCGGCGCCGCCCGTGGCCGGGTCCCCCGTGTTGCGCTTGGTGGTGATGAAGCTCTTGACGAAGGAGTTGTTGGTGCCGTCGACGTCGAGGTCCAGGTGGTACGTGACGAAGTGGTCGTGGTAGACGGCCAGCGTGTTCTCGGCCACCAGCGTGCCGTGCGCGTCCGCGTCCGCGTCCGCCGTGACCTCGTCGGCGTGCGTGTACTGCGTCCCCTTCACCTCGAGCAGGCCCGTGAGCGACACGACGAGCCTGATGGAGCCGGTGGTCTTGAACTCCCAGTCCAGGATGTAGTCGTAGTTGCCGGCCGACACCACCATCCTCACCACCAACGTCACGTCCGGCCGAACCTCCGTGATCTGCACCGGAAATGCGTGTCGTCAGAACAACATGTCGCTCAGCTCTGTGATCACTTATCACTTCAGAGTAGTTCAGATTGGGGTACTCCTAGACTCCTAGTCCTAGCTGCTCGCTCACCCGTTGGCCCGGGAAGCCGGCCTCGGTGTGGCGCCACGCGACGTCACCGGCGTACCGCTCGAAGACGCAGATCATGTTCTGGCCCTGGACGGGCTTGCCGTCCTGGCCGGCGTAGTAGCCGTCGAAGTAGGCGGCGTTGGCAGGGCAGTCGCCGCCGGGCTGGAGCGGGAACGCCCAGAGGCCCAGGCCGTACTCGCCGGCGTCCAGGAACGTGCGGTAGTACCACTCCTCCACCGGGTCCATGTAGGGAACGAAGACCTCCGACACGAAGGCGCGGTAGAGCACCCGCCGCCAAAGGCCGGCGTCCGCGTCGTGGACGGAGGCCAGCGAGATGACCGTGCCGGCGCGCATGTCGAAGCCAACGTGGAACTCCCAGTTGGCCCACCTGCAGCGGCATGCACGGTCAGTTTCGTGATTTTCTTGTTTTGTCTTGGGGGAGAACTGAACTATTTCGTGTGGCATCACCAAATGTTTTCCTTCATTTCTTTTTCTTTTTTGTATTTACATAATGCGAATCACTCCCAAGACAAATCTAACAATTCATACGCAACCAATCTGCATTATACCTCACATGTTAATTGATGTTTTTAATAAAAAAATGAACATTGCTATCTCAATGTGACCTGCATTTGAATGTTCTAAAACAAATAAAGACAGTGGTTGGAGATAAGATAACAACATTGATGTAGACTGAAATCTCAAGCCGGCCAAAAAAAACATTATGCTCAATTGAACGTTCTCTTTCATTTTTACTATGTGAATTAACAGCTGTCCTTGACGACTTGTCATTGCAGCGAATAATTGAGCCATACATGAATCTCGTGGACAGCGTACAATCCAAAAACACTACTGGTAGCAATTTCCTCCAGAGTCAGGTTCTGCAGCGACGCGGACCACATCTCAGAGACAGATGTATGGCTCACCAGTGTGTGCAGGAAGTATGTTTTTCAATTGAAATTGCCAGATTAAATCGTTTCGTCATTTTTCTCTCGAATACATGTGGAGCACGTGTTTCATTAAAGAGAAATTGTCTGGTAAACTGAAGGAGTCGGTTTTCTCAGTTAGCTCTTTTTATGAAATCTTGTACAAGAACTATTTGCAACAATGTGCCGGGCACACACTCGTATAAGCAGTGTTTTTGGCACTTGGAAAGATTTGTTGGCCTATTAAAATTTGAACCTTAACCTGCGTCTGAACCTTTAACTTTAACCTTAACCAAAGAATCAAACGTGATCATGGGCTCGTGGGACACGCAATGGTGACTGATTACTGACCAGATGAGGTCAGTCTCGAAAGTGAGCTGATTACGTTTTCACTGGAACAGAATAAAGCAGCATTGTGCAATTCTTTCCTTGGTCTATTGCCTGATTCAGACATGAAGATGCATCCAAATGTAATCATCCTTCGATGGCGACTCGCGTGGACAACGTGCTTCTCGGTGTTGAAAAATAGAGTAATCAGGTTTATGGCGTACCTGACGACGCGGCCGTCGATGTGGAAGCCCCTGCCGGCCGGCTGCACGACGACGCCGGGCGCCGGCTCGGGGCCGGTGAACGGCGGCCCGGCCTTGCCGGCGCGGTAGTCCGTGCCCTCGGCCTTGGGCACCGGGTAATTGACCCTGTCCCTGTACTCGACGATGGCCATCCGGTCGAGGTCCACCACCATGGTGACGCCCTCGATCGGCCGCGCGTAGAAGTTGGCCGTGGCGCCGGCGACGAAGCAGAGCTCTTCGCCACCCCCCTGGCGCCGGCGCTCTCGCGCCGAACCAGCCCACGGGGAACACGGCGCAGAGCACGTCGTCCATGTCCACGCCGCGGCGGCGCACGGACTCACGGAACGGCGGGTACGCCGGCGGCAGCGCCACGGCCGCGAACTGCTCGTCGAGCGTCAGCGTCGGGAACCCCGCCGCGCGGGTGGACGTGCGTGACCGACGCGTGCGCCGGCGACGAGCGGCGACGTCGACGTCGACGCGGAGCTCGTGGGACGCGCCGCCCGCGCGCGCGATCACGAACGCGCGCCGTGGGAGGGCCGGCGGCCGCCGCCGCCGGCGCGCGCCGCGGTGGTGGGCGTAGTACGCGAGGACGTCGGCCTTGTCCGGCTCGTCGAGGCCGACGTAGTGGAAGCTGATCGGGCGGGCGGGGACGAGCGGGGAGGCCAGCACGGCGGCGCGGACGGCGGTGATCTCCGCCGGGGAGAGCGGATCGAGCGGGTGCGGTTGGGAGCGTGAGGCCGCCGCGGTGGTGGCGGTGACGGAGAGCGCGGCGAGGAGGAGAGGAAGCATGGCGGTGAGCGGCGTTCGGGGGGCCATGGCTTGAGTGACTGACGACGAGTGATGGGGGACTGGCACGGACGGACATGTATAACTGTGCGACTCTTGCTGTACTGGTGTGGTGTCTGGTCGAGCCACCAATTGCCGATCGCTACCACTTCGTCAGTATCTCACGGCGTCGAACTTGGATCGCATCCTCTGCTTTTCCCTCTTGTTTCTGGCAGTTTCCACAGGACCGTTAGGAGAAATGACAGAGGTTTTGCAGGCTAGCCGCCTAGCCGTACAAAGTGACAGAGGTTTTGCAAGGCTCGTTACAACTTACAAGTTAAACGTCTCTCTGCCGGCGCAGCATCTGAACAACTGGGCGACAAGCACGATGGAGAAACAGAGGATATATGGACCATGTGCAGAACAACTGACACGGGACAACTAACAACTGTGTCGCTCCGGCATCGCATAGTCGCTTTCGCGCATCACACGTTGGCTAGCAGCTGCCGCTCACGTTGGCACTTCGCGGCTGCTTCGAGCTCGGCTGCGGCTCGCCATGGCTGGAATTCTGGCTTGATGTGCTTGGCGACGTGGGCAGCGGCCGGAGTCTTACATCAATCTGCAAACCTGTCATCAGATGAGGCCGACTTCCCAACTTGGTAGTAACTGGTAAGACTCTGTTCGCGAAAAATCGTGGAGTCCTATTTTTATGGAACCGATCATCCTTTTTCCATCGACAGGAAACACAAACGTGGGCGTGTGTCAGCAGGACACTCCAGCGACCCTTCGATAACATGACCGAGTTAATTAACACAGATCCTGATCGGTTCGACGCGGCTGCCTTATCTCTAGCCATCGTACGTCTTCCTCGCAAATCCCAGCGTCGGACGCCAGGACGAGCTGCCTGAAGGTACCATGGGGTGTTCGCCCAGCGCTTCCGAGTCGCGCCGCGGGAGGGACTGGGCGAACCTGGACGCCGGGCCGGCGGGGCTGATCGCCGAACGCGTCCTCTCCAACGACGTCGTCGACCTCGTCCGCTTCCGCTTGGTGTGCAGGGGATGGCATGCCTGCTCCGCCCACCTGCGCGCACAAAGCGTCCTGGACAGGCGATTCCACCCGAGGCAGTGGATCATGCTCCCCGACACCTTCAACGACGTCCACCACCGTCGATGCTTCATCAACGTCTTCACCGGCGAGCGCATCTACCCGTCGGCGCTGCCAAAGCCCGACAGCTGCCATCTTCTTGGGAGCACATCGGAGGGTCTGGTCCTTTTGAGCCGGAAGGACGCCGATGTCGTCCAGCTCCTCAACCCGATGACGGGGCAGGTGACCGACCTTCCGCCTGCAACCAAGCTACTCGAGGACCAGAATGAGAGGCCTGTGAACCTTGCGCTGCGTGGTGCGGGCCTCGCGGATGACTCGACGATTGCGATTCATCTTAAATCTTTCAGTCTCTCGGTGGCCAAGCCTGGTGACAAGCGCTGGACCTACCTCCGATCCGCCACAGGATCACATCAGTCTTGCCGCTCGCAGGGCGCATCTACTGTGCCACGAAGAAGAACATCTCGGCGGTACAAACCATGACGAATCAACGGCCACAATTGGTGGCGGTTGCCGATCACAACCTAGACATGTCCACTGCTGCCTCTTTTGGAGGCGAGGCAAACATAGGGCGAACCAAGATTTTCCTAGTGGATCATAACGGAGAGTTAATTCTTTGCCATCGTCGTTGCTGGGAACCCCGGTTCTACTACTGATGGGAGCTGCTCTTTGTACCGTGTGAACTTGGATACATGGTACATACAGCCCTTGGCTAGACTCAATCACAATGGACGTGCCTTGTTCATCAGCAGGAGACGGTCGCTCCTAGTGGCTAGCAGGGTATCCCCATCCATTAGTGCTGATACCGTGTACGTGTGCTGGCCAAAAGTTGTGGCCATTGATCTCTCTGGTGGATGCGCCAAGCCCAAGTTTAAGAAGGGCGATGATGCTGCCTATTATTTATCATGCTATGTAAATAAAAATGTAAGATTAGGAAAATAACATCTTTTGTAGTGCAAGATGGCCCCCGCGCGGCCAGCCAGAACTCTATTTTTCTCTTCGTTGAAAAATCTTCCCTAGGAAGTGCAATTTTTTCGATTCAGTTTTTTAAATTTTCTCATAGCCATTGTCTCGCTCCATCCTCCCTGAACAGAGGATTCCCAGCGTCGCAGGCAAGGACGCGCTGAACAATGGCGTACGTCGTCGACCGCTCCAGAGTCACGCCGCCGGATGAACTGGGCGAACCTGGACGCCGGGCCGGCTGGGCTGATCGCCGAATGCGTCCTCTCCAACGACGTGGTCGATCTCGTCCGCTTCCGCGCGGTATGCCGGCCGTGGCGCCCGTGCTCCGCCCACCTGCGCACACGAGGCGTCCTGGACAGGCAGTTCCATCCCCGGCGGTGGATCATGCTCCCTGACAAGTTCAACGTCGGCAACCGGCGATAGGCGGTGGTCGTGTGGCGTGTGGGTAAAATAGTACTCCCCTGCAGGGTGTAAAATCAATTCGAATTGCCGCGCTCTCGGTGATGAGCAAGTTTATGTTTGTTAGTCATCATCGTAGCCATGGATGCAGATATGAGCTCGTGTTGATGAGATATTGGTTGGCAAGATGCCGGATGATACACTTGAGCTATGGGAATATATGGGAGGGCATAGGATGAGTTGCTCATGAGTCTTTTATTTATGCTTGTCACTTAATTACTTATCTAATGTGATAATTTAATTGCCTTATACAAAATGTCATCCTATTTACCTTATCCTTGTCCAAAACCAAATGCATCTTCCGTTGTATAGGGGCTATGGCCCACGTGTAAGTCTTGCTGAGTACCTTCGTACTCACGATGCTATTGTTGAGTTTTTGCAGGTAAGGTCGAGTATGTGTGGCTAATTCTACCCCGCGGAGGGCCGCGATGGGCAGGCCTAGTCGGTTGTGGTTTGTGCTAACTCGAGTGGTGCTTGTGGGCTGAGCAACATTAGTCATTTGGTTATAACTTCCGCTGCGTATCACTCTCATGTCAAGGTTTAAAATCATGTGACACTTTTCCTCGGCTAGTTTTCTAGTTGGCATGAGAGCTAAACTAGTTAAAATCTCTTTTGTTGTATTTATGAATAGAATGAAGACTTGTAACTACATCTAAAATTGCTCTCTATTTTGTATCTTGTGATGATGGTGGTTTCAAATCGTGGCTTTGCGGTATGCACGTGGATCTTGGGCATTGTAAATGCATACCGGGGAATACCGGGATTATACATGTGATGATTGAATATCGTTTATTGGCATATTGGAATGGGTTTTGACACGTGATGTATCAAGTGGTTGACATGTGTCAATACTCATCCCATGATTAGCCGATATATTTGGTCATTATGTATATAATTTGGTTGGCTCCTCCACAATTATAATGTTCAGGGAAACTGCAGTGTGTACCGGGTGGATTTGGACACTAGGAACACGGTACGCTCTGCTAATAGGCTCCATGGAAATATCATCGGTAAGAAACGCTCTGTAACAGCCCAATTTCAAATCAAAGTTTAAATGGAATAAAAATCACTCCGATTTTAAATTTTTGTTTATTTCTTTCCTCCTCATCAAATTTTAGAAATAAAACTAACAAAAGTAATTCAAACCTAGTGGAATCTGAAATTTTCAAAATATAAAATCTATGCTCAAGTGTATGTTCACATTTAATATTTACTAAAAGTTTGAACTTTGGAATTACGACAAATTAAAATAAACGTATGTTAGACAATTCATCTTGAAATTAAAATCTTGAATTTAAAATTTGCACAAATATCACCATATGTATTTTTGGTTTTACTGGTTTTATTTGGAGTATTTATTGAAGTTGATCCCCTTCTCAAATTTGAATTTCATCCAAATCTGAAGTTCCCCAAAAGTCCCAGAAAAAGATAAACCAATTCCCTTTCCCTTTTCTTTTTCCACCTGCCGGCCCAGCCCATCTCCTCTTCTTCTCTCTTTTCCAACCGAGTGGGCCGATTCTTTTCTTTCTTTTGCCTCCGGCCCAACTCCACTCGGCCCAGTCCGGCCCGCCTCCACCCCACCTTTCTCCTTCCTCCAGCTCGGCCGGAACTCGCCAACGCCGCCGCCGACGTGCCGTCGCCCTCCAGCTCGGCTGCCACCTCGGACCTCGTTCCGTCCCTTTCTTCGGCGCTGTAGCCACTCCTCCTTGACGTCACCAAGCTACAGTATTGCGGGCGCCGCATTTTGACGAGTTGCCGCCGCAATCTTGACCGGACCGGATAAGGATTGCCGCTGCCGCCGTAGATAAGGTCATCTGACCTTATCCCTCCGCCGCGACGCCTCACTCCTTCGCCTATTTAAGCAACCCCGTCCCTCTCTGCGCCGCCCTCTCCTGGAAACCCTAACCCTACCTCAATCGCCATTGTTCCCCAATCCCCTCCAGCGCAGTCGCCGGCCAAATCCGCCGCCGCGGAGCTTGGCTCGCCCTTGTACCGCGCGCGCTAGCTCGACGGGCTCTCACCGCCTCGCCCGCGCCCCTCCGCGCAGCTCGGCGAGTGCCGGAGCACCCTCCCCGACGAGCGCCACCTCCGCAAGCCGCGCTTCTCCGTCGCCAGCCTCCTCCGCCACTCTCCGTCGTCGACAAGTCCCCTAGGTGATCTCCCCTCCCTCTTCTCTCTCTCCCAAAGTAATTCGCGTAGAGTTTTGGTCATCGGAGCGCCGTTTCGAACTTCTCCGGCGAGTCGCCGCCGTCTCCCGCGCCTCCCAGGCGCCGCCGGCCGCCGCGTTTCCTTCCCCTTCGCCCTCAGCCGTCCGATCCCGAGCCAACGGCTCTGATGGATCCGGTCCACCATAAACGTGGGTGAACCGAGCTGTGGACCCGGTCCACGCCTCTGTGGACTCGGTCCATGGCTTTTCCAATTCAAAAATAATTCCTAAAATCCAGATAAATCCCAGGCCCTGTACATTTTGCAGATAGGCCCCTCTAGTCTATTTCAATTCTGTTTAGGTCCTATCTTTTTACAGAAACCCCCCTATACTTTTCTATAATTACCTTTTGGTCCCTACCTTTTTACATCAAGGTCCTTCAACTTTTCCATAATTACATATAGGTCCCTAGAACTTTTCTGTCCTTACAGATGAGCCCCTATAACCTTTCTGTAATTGCAAACAAGCCCCTAGAATCTTTAAACCTCCGTATCTTTTCATCCGTAACTCCGTTTTGAGCGATTCTTGCGCTCACGCGTTCGTAGCAACGCATAGTACCTTTTGGTACTGCCTTTAGAGCTCCACGCCAGATCTACAAATCATTCATACCCTAAAGTTTCCCCCTCGCCCGATAAAACCTATCTCAACAAATCATTCTTCGCTGATCTCGCATAGCGCAACTGTTCTTTCACCTGTTAGTGTTGAACCTAACCCCTCTTGTTGAACCATTCCACATCTTCTCGTCGTACCGTCCCACCTCAAGTATAGTAACCTCTTTTCATCACGACCTAGCTTTAACCCTAGCTTAGCTCAGTTATCGCTTAATCAAACCTAATCCAATGTTGTCCTTGCCATTTATCTAGTTTATTGATTTATCCACCTCTTTTATTTGATGTCAGTTATTTGAGAATTTTATTGGTATTTCATTCGCTGTTATTTGAGGCTACTTTATTATTTATTGCCTTCTTAGTGCATGTCATGACTGGATCATATAGCTAATCTTGCACCCTCATGCATTAGATTATATGCAAATCCTTTAAATAAACAACCCTTTTGTTTCCGTAAGCACATCAGCATCATAAAACAAAGTTTATTTGATAAATAATTCCTACCTGCTGCATGTTGCATACAACATTGCACGCATGTCTAAATTTATATACATATTTGCATTTGCATACCCTCTCCTCAAACCATTCATGTTCTTTAATAGAAATAACTTAGAGTTCATATAATAGATATGCACGCAATCACCGTCAATAAAGCATATGCATCTCATCATCCTCACCATAAGGTTGCACCCTTGTTTCTTTTAAAAGAAATTAGATAATTACTAGTTTGTCTAAAGTGAATATGGCTCTTATAAAGCCATGAATATAACATATAATAAATAATCTTTCATAAATAATGTGCATTGCATAACCATAGCCATTTCTCTTGGAGTTTATCGGTTCTTATTGAAGATAATTGGATTTTATTGGTTCTTTTCGATCCTTATTTCTTTTGCGGTAGTTGTTTATACGTAATGTTTCTATGCGCTAGCTTACACGAGTTTCGAGGAAGAGCCAGAAGAATTCAAGGAAGACCTAAAAGATCCAAGCTTCGAGGATGAGTTGAAGAATCCAAGCCCGAAGACGAGTCAGAAGGTACAAGCTTAAGAGGATGACTCGAAGACATCAGCTTCGACAGAAGATCTGAGGACCAAGAATTGGAAGATTAGGATAGCGTTTTCAGGCAAGCTCTACTTCTCCTTGATCATGATTGAACCTACTATTTTCGCAATGCACCTATATGACCTGTTCTCGTACTTTGCATTACTTGTTATTTTACTGATTGTGTAGTTATGGTCCCACTTGCTTATTGATATTGATGTCTGTTACTTAGGCGTTAATATCAGAATCCTTGTTTACCCTTGATTTACCCGTTACCTTGATAACCCTAGGATAATTCCATCATTTCTATGATGGCACGTTCACCTTGCTACTAGAACTGCTTAGGACCCCGCAATGTTTCTACATTGCCACACCGTACTCATAAATTATGCTTTATAAATGTGTTAAATGAGTTTGGTGGTGTGCGTAATATTGGGGTTGGGAGTAGCACAACTGTGTTAGGTGATGATGATGGTGACGGTGATGGGATGGGTTGGACTGCGGGCAAGGCCATTAGTGAATTGTGATGGATTGTGTGTTAGTCCCCTAGTGCGGGAGACATGGTGCTTGCCCGGCCACTTAAGGACCGGTTCATTCAACCTTTAACAAGATGATTCTCGTACAACCACGGAACCTGTATGGGAAGGACTTACCCTACCTTCTTGGTACTCTTACATTGTCCATTTGGAGGCCAGTAGAGGCAACGGAAGCTCAGGAGCAGACCCGGGGAAACGTGCCCGTGGTTCGGTTGCGGAATCCTATCGTTTGTCGGGGAACCCGTTGTAGGTCACGGGAATGCCGCCTGTCCCGGTGTTTGTCACAGGATCCTGCAAATTATTACAGGAGCACGACGTACCTGTTATAGGTGTTGTGCCGTAGTGTGACATATCAAGTCACAGGCCCCTGAGTGAGATTCCGTGGTGGACATGTGAGATTACTCGGAGAAGATGGACTAAGCGTTATGTTACTCTCCGTACAAGAGTGCATAGCCCGTGGGAAAAGATGTACAACCTCTGCAGAGTGTAAAATTCATCCGGATGGACGTTGTCACGGCACATGACGCATCTTTGTTGAGTTCGATATGATTAGCCACCTCTCATTCCTTGAAGTGTGAGTGAGCAGTAGTCTGCTCGTGTTTTGGAAGTGATGGCAAGTGTGCCGGGTCGGTATGACCACTGAGGTCAGAAGGCCCAACTAAAACTTGGGAACTGGCGGGAATGCTTCATACTCCCCCAGGGCCAACTAACTAAAATATTGACAGTTACTTCTCTGTTTTATCTAAGAATTCCTTCACTTGCTTTAGGGAACCTTGCATAAAAGTTGCTTGCTGCAAATGAACCATACAACCTGTTCCTTGCTAAGACCAAATATGCATGTATATATACCCTTGTGTAGTGTAGGGCTTGCTGAGTACCCTATGTACTCACGTGTTTGCAATCGTTGGTTTAGTAGGTGAAGACTTCGTAGATGACGACGACGATTGGGTTTTCGGTTCTGCTTCTCAAGTTTGCTTGTGGCGTTGGGCCATGGTTTCCGCTGTCTGCTTCACCTCTAGTGGGTCAGATGTACTTGGATAGTTTGAATCCTTGTCGTACCGCCACTAAGGGTTTTATATCAGGTATCTTACTTATTTATCTATTCGAAGTATGCTTTTGATTATCATATCTGTGTTCTTGTGCGTATCAGCTACTGATCCAGGGACTGATACAGGATGCACAGTAGATTCCAGAAATGGGGTCTGACAGCTCCATCCTTGTGCCTGGAGGGGAGTCCCCGTCCATTGAAGCTGACACAGTCTATGTGTGCGACTCAGATGTTGTTGCCTTCGATCTCTTGGGTGGACACGCTGAGACCAAGTTTATCGAGGATGATGCCGCCTACTATTTGTCATGCTATGTCTCTTCTAGTAACCCCGGTTACTCAAGCTGTGCTACTTCTGCATTTAATGATTTATTATACAAGAGCTTTTAGAAATCTCTGTTGCTATGTTGGAGCAGTTGTGGAGTCCTAATTTTATGGAACCGATCATGTTTTTCCATAGAGAGGAAATACAAATGCTACCGTGTATGACGAAGAATTGGTTTTTTCTTTTGACGAAGAAAATGCAACCGTGTATGAGCAGGACGCACCAGGGACCGTACATGAACCGGACAGAGAAACGATCTATTCCACGCGGCTGCCTTTTCTCTAGCCACCGTCATCCTAGCAAATCCCTAGCCACACGATTCCCATCTTCGCACGCCAAGACGTGCTGAACCATGGCGTCGCCGAGCGCTGCGGAATCACGCCGCAGAAGGGACTGGGCGAACCTGGACGCCGGGCCGGCTGGGCTAATCGCCGAACGCGTCCTCTCCAACGACGTCGTCGACCTAGTCTGCTTCCGTGCGGTGTGCCGGCCGTGGCGTGCGTGCTCCGCCCACCTGCGTGCAAAAGGCGTCCTTGACAGGCGATTCCACCCACGGCGCTGGATCATGCTCCCCGACACCTTCAACGACGTCCGCCACCGGCGATGCTTCATGAACGTCTCCACCGGCGAGCGCATCTACCCGTGGGCGCTCCCGGATCCCAACGCCATCTATGTTCTGGGGAGCACGTCCGAGGGCCTGGTCCTCCTGTGCGTGGTGGACACCTACGCCATTCGGCTCCTGAACCCGATGACAGGGCAGGTTACAGACCTTCCAAGTAACTTCTTCAGTCGAAATGATCTGGTTCCGGTGAATCGAAGGGACATCAAGCTGCGTGGTGCGTGCGTCGCCGACGACTCCACGGTTGTGCTTCTTATTGAACCTTATTGTCTAGCCGTCGCCAAACCCGGCGACGAGCGATGGGTGCCACTCCCTGCTTGTAATCATGAGATCCTGTCGCTCTTGCCGTTCGCAGGCCGCATCTACTGTGCCATGGCAAATAACATCTCGGTGTTGCAAACCACGGGGAACCAGCAGCTGCCACATTTGGTGAGAGTTGCCGATCACAAGCTACACTTGGGGTTCGCGTCGTCGTTGGTCGATTTCGAGAGAGAAATATACACAGGAAAAGTTCAGATGCACCTGGTGGATAATAGTGGAGAGTTGATTCTTTGTTGTTGTACTTGTTCACGCTATAACAATATTCAGGAGAGCTGCAGTGTGTACCGGGTGGATTTGGATACGAGGAGCACGGTACGCGCTGCTAACAGGCTCCGTGGAGATCCCTTGTTCATCGGCAAGAAAAGTTGCCTCCTTGTGCCTGGCGGGGTGTCCCCGTCCATTGACGCTGACACGGTCTATCTGTGCATGTCCGACGTTGTTGTTGCCTTTGATCTATCGGGTGGACACGCTGAGACGAAGTTTACGGAGGACGATGCTGCTTACTATTTGTCATGCTATGTCTCTTGTAATTAATCTCTAAAACTAGAACAACTGACTCAAGTTGTGCAACTTCTTTTAATAATTTACACGAGAGCTTATGGGAAATCTTTGTTTGATCTGGTTCCTTGATACACTAGTGAGTCCCTATTAGTTTTCAAATTTTCGTTTTTTTCCTTTCTCCCTTAAACGTTCTTCCTTTTTCCTTTTCCTTGATTTATCAAGCTTCAAATGAATTACCTCAAAAGATATTGCACATGCACTACAACAACAGATATTTTACCAAGGAAGACTTGTATTCCTTTTGGCCTCGCATATAGTTGCATCATAGGGCTTAATCTGTGCTGGGCTGGTCTAAATAGCGCATGCAAGCTCGTAGGGCTGCTAGAGGCACCAATCAAACCAATAACAAGTCTTTCATCCTGTTTCCTTTAAGCCCAGATGTTTTTCATATCTTTTTTCCAAGGCCGAACAAAGTAGCTTGACATACAAGTCTTAAATATAGGCAAGAAATATCATGCATGCTTTGGCATCCCACATTCATTTTTTTAAGAAGCATTTTTCCTCCATGCCTTTTCATGTTTAGATTTTTTTTTAAAAGAACTTACATACTAGTAACTTTAGTGAACACTTCTTCAAAAAATCACCACTGTTGCGTCGAGCTATGATGCTGTCCTCCACGGCTGGAATTCTGACTTCAATTATGTTCTTGGGCGTAGCATCCGGAATTTATCAGTTCTTCTTGCTCCATGCCATCAATATGCAGACCTGTTATCCTCAGTTCAGGTCGACTTCCAACTTGCTAAGACTATATTGGTGAAATATTGTAGCAATTTATGGAGTCCAATTTTGTTGGGACCGATCCTCCTTTTCCATCGACAGGAAATACAAATGCTACCGTGTATGAACTGGACGCACCAGGGGACCGTACATGAACTGGAGAGTTAACACAGATCCCGATCTATTCCATTCGGCTGCCTTTCCCCTAGCCACCGTCATCCACGTAAATCTCTCACCAAACGATCCCCAACGTCGCACGCCAAGACGTGCTGAACCATGGCGTCGCCGAGCGCTGCGGAATCACGCCGCAGGAGGGACTGGGCGAACCTGGACGCCGGGCCGGCGGGGCTGATCGCCGAACGCGTCCTCTCCAACGACGTCGTCGACCTCGTTCGCTTTCGCGCGGTGTGCCGGCCGTGGCGCGCGTGCTCCGCCCGCCTGCGCGCACGAGGCGTCCTGGACCGGCGATTCCAGCCCAGGCGGTGGATCATGCTCCCCGACACTGTCACCTTCAACGACGTCCACGGCCGGCGATGCTTCATGAACGTCTTCACCGGCGAGCGCATTTACCCGTGGGCGAGTCCAGATCCCTACACCATCCATGTTATTGGGAGCACGTCCGAAGGGCTCGTAATTCTCCTCCTCGGCCGGAGGAACATCGATGTCGTCCAGCTCCTCAACCCGATGACGGGTCAGGTCACCTACCTTCCACCTGCGACCAAACTACTAAGGAACAAGCAGGAGAGTGTTGTGGGCGGTGACCTGCGTGGTGCGGGTGTCGCCGACGACTCCACAGTTGTGCTTCGTTTTGAATCCTTTGCTCTAGCCGTCGCCAAGCCCGGTGACAAGCGCTGGACGCACATCCTTTCCCGCTACAGGATCACTTCAGTGTTACCATTCGCAGGACGCATCTACTGTTCCACAATGTTCCACAAGAAAGGTCATCTCGGTTGTTCAGACAATGGCGAACAAAGGGCCGCAGCTGGTGGCGGTTGCCCATCACAAACTAGAGACAAGAGGTCCTTCAACAATTGATTTGGAAGACGAGCTATACGAAGGGCGAAGCCGGATTTTCCTTAGTGGATAATAATGGAGAGCTAATTCTTTGTCATCATCGTCGCCTAAACCCTTTGACCTGCGATTTGTATCGTGTGAACTTGGAAACAAGGAACGCGGTGCCCTTGGCTACACTCAATGGACATGCCTTATTCATCAGCAGGAGGCGGTCGCTCCTTGTGCCTAGCGGGGTATCTCAGTCCATCAATGCTAACACTGTGTACGTGTGCTGGCCAAATGTTGTTGCCATTGATCTCTCGGGTGGATGCAGCGAGCCCAAGTTCAAGAAGGATGATGTTGCGTATTATTTAGCATGCTATGTAGATAAGTACATAAAACTAGAATAATAACTTCATGTACTAACATTGTGAGATGTCTTTTATATTCTAATGATTTATAGAAAATTTGAAAATATTTGTTTTGCTATTATCTGTGTAATTGAATGCCGAGTCCTGCCTAGTCTTGAAATTCCTTTCTTTTTAGTTATGTTATTTATTTTCCCTGATTTAAGGATTAAGAGTGGCTTCCCTTATGTAGTTAGACTATGAGTTAACTCAAGCTTGGCACTAATATGTAAAGAAAAGGCGCCTTCAAAACTTCAGTCACGGAAATTTTCAGTGGGGATTGTTGGCGATGCGGAGTGCTTCAGTGGCTTAGAAGCTGACTTAGCATGCAGGGCAGCAGCAGACACGGTGGATGCGACCATAGATGGGCAAAACTGCGAGGTGGGGATCCAACGTTCTTGCATCACTGATGGACGATGACTAGTGGGCAGCGGGGAAACAAGGGCTGAGAGCCGACGGTGAATTCGATGATGAGGAAGCCACTGGAGATAGATAGGCGGGTGGTCATCTCGATCAATAAAGTGCTAGAAAAAGGCAAACAAATGTGCTAAAGAAGATGCTTATAGGGGGGTAGTGTTTGCGTACGTGTGTTCATAGGGGGTGAGTGTGCGTGCGTTGTGAGTATCTGAGTTGTACTGTGTAATTGCAAAAAAAATGTAACACAATATATATGTAATGTAATGCAACAATGGTTTCAGGTGCTTCACTATCTCCGCAAATAGTTGTCCATTCGTCGGGTCTGCAATTACGTGTGGGTTCCCTGAGGCTCTAGCTAGAGAGGGGAAATAGTAGTAATGAATTCTTACATTAAGGTTAGATTCCGCTTCCAGTATCCGTCACTGGATCAAGAGCTGATCGTAGCTTTACTCTTTATTTACAATAGTACCATCATCACTCAACAAGTCATAATACAAAGTGCAATAGATGCATCAGTGTTTAATCCATAACACCGATGCTCCATTACTGAAAATTGGAAGTGCTTTCAATCAACGTTCACAGCCCTTAGATCTAGATCAGACAACTATCAACTTACATAATTTTTTTTCTCTAGTTGATACATAATCCTACAAAACAAAATGAAACAATCTATCAGATGTTGTCTCGGATGATATAGGCATCGCTTGAAATGACAGCTTGGTTTCAGTCGATTGAACACAAGCAAATATGCCGTTATATGGACCTGCTAACTTCGCATCAACTCTTGTTTGCAATAATGGTGTTCAGATGGGGTTCCAACCGGCTCTCAGCATAGACAACGTATCCAACGAGAACTAGGTTCGTGTGAGAACTATGAGAACTTCAATCTGGGCCACATATTTGCCACATCCGAGTCGGACACGGCCGGGTTTAGTACAGGGACCACAAAAAAACCTGATCGACTCGGATTCTTTAGCTTCCTTTATATATAATAACTCGTTATACAAGTTCCTCGCTGTTATACAATCCCAAAGCTTTCCCCCCATCATCCGACAATTCTCTGCCCTCGGCCTCACACGCGGCGCCGGCCGAACCTTGGCGAACAAACCATGCCATGGACATCAGGTGCTCCGTCACCCAGCAGCCGGAGGCGTGCAAAGCTCATGCGCACAGGGCTGGACGAGGGCACCACGCCCGATTGGGCGAACCTGCCTGAGGGCCCGGCAGGATCGATCGCGGAGTGCCTTCTCTCGGACGACGTCGCCGACTACATCCGTTTCCGCGCGGCCTGCGTGGCTTGGCGCGCGTGCTGTGTCGAACCCCGCGCGCACAGCGTCCTCGACCGGCGGTTCCACCCCCGGCGCTGGATCATCCTGCCGAGCACATTGAACGCCGCCGGCAACCGACGGCTCTTCCTGAACGTTTTCACCGGTGAACGTGTCCGCGTGCGCCTTCCTGATTCCCGTCGCTGCTCTGTTCTCGGGCACACTGCCGAGGGCCTGGTCCTGTTGTGCTGGAAGGACACTTACCTCATCCAGCTCCTCAACCCACTGACAGGGCAGATCGCCGACCTCCCGAGTGCAGCCACGCTCCTGAAGGACAGTCCCAGCATGGACATAATCAGGCTATTCTCTAAGAAGCGCACGAACAACCAGAGTCTCAGATCAGACCCAGCCAGCTACAAGTGGAGTCTGGACGACGAACTAGAGGCCTTCCGTCTGCGTAGTGCTGCACTAATTGCCGACAGCTCCACAATTGCAATTCATTTTGGTTTCTTCGAACTGGGTTTAGCCTTCGCCAAGCCCGGCGACGAGTCTTGGACGAAGCCGAGCGGCATTCTCCCCCTCATCCTATCTGCGTTTATGTTCGCAGGCCGCTTCTACTGCATCACCGAAGATAACATCTTAGTGGTGGAAATTACGGCGAATCAGCGACCGCAGCTTGTGCAAGTCGCCAGTTACATGCTGGGCCGTCCGGTCCGCTGGTTGCGTAGTAACATATACCCGGTGGTCAACGACGGTACGCTGTTTATTTGCTTCCGTCATGACAAATACAGTTTACAGGAGAAGTTCTGCACGTACCGAGCAAACGTGGAGACGGGCGAAATGATGCCCGCAAAACTACTTGATGGTCACTCCCTCTTCGCTGACGAGGACGACACTCTTTCAATCTTGGTCCCTGCCCGGATTTTGCCGTCTATCAAGTCTGACACCATCTATGTGTGCATGGGTGATGATGATTTTGGTCGACCGAGGATTCGTGCATTCGATGCCTTTGGTGGAAGAAGCGTGGAACGACCCAGCTTCGATGACGAAGACATTGCTTACAGTTTATCGTGCTATGCCTGTGGTTATTAAACTTGCTGAATACCCTCTATGTACAATCTATGCAACTCTAGCTCTAACGGTCAATCGGTCATCAATGAAATTATTTTCTTTGAAAGAGAAAATAGTAACATTAAAGTACGTATATTTTTAATCTGTAGCAGCAGCTAGTAGGAAATGGACATTAAAATCGTTCCTTTTTAAAAATGAAATCCGTTCTTCTTATATGTATGCAAGCGCAAGTGTGCAACTATATACTAGTGAATTTTTGTAGCCATGGGAGCGGTTGAAAATGGAGTTATGTTCATCACGCATGTGATGACGTGGCCACTGGCCTGTGGAAGCTGCTGCTCTATGGACCATTGTGTTATTACCCCATGTGCCCGGTATCAATTATGTTTTCTGATTTCTAGCTAACAATTTTGGTATTTTGGGGAGCGGGGCCTAGTGCTCCTTCTAAAGTAGGAGGAACAACGAAGTTGTGCAGCTCGTCAACCCGATGACAGGGCTGCAGGACGGTCATTGACACTTGCGACCTAGCTACTAACACACGATTATGATAGCATTCAAGGCAATGACCTGCGTGA
This sequence comes from Eragrostis nindensis, assembly GCA_012490785.1. Taxonomy (NCBI): domain Eukaryota; kingdom Viridiplantae; phylum Streptophyta; class Magnoliopsida; order Poales; family Poaceae; genus Eragrostis; species Eragrostis nindensis. Next base: position 173,911 of record JAAXCT010001044.1, on the reverse strand, counting down.
TGTGGGTGTCACAAAAATTCTATGGTTGTGCTTCGTTTTGAATCTTTTTCTCTAGCCGTCGCCAAACCCAGCGACAAGCGCTGGACGCACCTCCGTTCCCTCAACAGAATCACTTCAATGGTACCATTTGCAGGCCGCATCTACTGTGCCACAAAACGCACATCTCGGTGGTACAGACCATGGTGGCAGTTTCCGATCACAAACTAGACACGAGAGGTCCTTCAACGTTGGAGCTATGCAGAGGGAAAAGCTAGATTTTCTACACTCAATAATATTGTGGCTTGCACATTCACGCGGCTAGTATCGTATTATATTGAATATTTTGTTAATTTATTAATATACCTTATCATCATTGCTTTTTCAATCACATTATTTCCGCTCGATTATTTTTATAACAATAATTATGCGTAATTTTTAAACTTATATAGGATAACGCAATTCTGCACCTAACAAATATTTACTGAACAAATCGTGAGTAATTACTGAACAAAATTTCACATTTTTACTGATCGTGATTACTGAACGTCAATTACTGACATATTTTAACATCAGCGTGCATCCGGTTCAGTGATTCGTGATTGTTTTCTGCAGTAAAAACTACAGAGTGTACAATAACTACTTTACACCTAAGGTGTTGGAATAGCACTTAAAAACTTATAGGAGTATATATGTATTTCAGAATTTTTTTTTCATAATTGCGGTGGTAGGTAATTTTTAAAACAAGTGAAGGATATTTTGGAACTATTGTTTCATATATAACGGTAATGGTGCATAATTTTTAAAAGTATAAGTGAGCATTTTGCACTAATTTTTTCATTAGAAAGTGGTGGATAATTTCTTTCTTGTTTTTTTTCCAATTAATGTGGTATTCTTGGCATTTGAGAACGAACATGGTGGCTTTGTATTTTGGCTTCACCGTGCCTCCAGGTTTTCTGGATCAAGAGCTGATACACACATTTAAAAGTACTGTGACGTCCACGTTAAAATAAGATTTAAGTTCTAAACCTTGGCCAATTGTCTCACTTAAAAAGATGAAATAATTATTGAATCAACAATAACCTAGTGCCTACAGGGAATATGGATGCGACGTATCACCAGCACTTGTCATACGCTGGTTCATCTGGATTAATTAGGCTACTTAAGCTACTCAACGAGTCGTAATACAGATGGTAATTGTTGCATTGGTATTTAACCCGTAACTCTGATGCTCCATTTTATGGGTCTGCATCTGATAGTGGCAATGGCGTTCACATGGGATTCCAAATTGGTAAGACGATGCTATTTCAACATATTGGTTGGCAACATGTACACACGCACATCTGCCGCGTCCGAGCATGACACGGCCGGGTTTAGTACAGGGACTACATCAAGACCTGATCGATTCGATTCGTAAAGCATGAGGATTCTGTAGATTCCTTTTATAACTCGTTACGTTTCATGCTGTTATACGATCCAAGCTTCCCTCCTACCATCCCCCGATTCTTTGCCCCTAGCAGCGCAGGCGCTGGGACGCAGTCTCACACGCGTCGACCGAAGCTTGGCGAACGCAACCATGGCATCATCATCAGGCGCTCCGCCATCCAGCAGCCGCAGGTGTGCGAAGCTCAGGCGCACGGGGCTGATCGAGTCGTTCGACGACACCACAAGCGATTGGGCGAGCCTGCCGGAGGGGCTGGCTGGATCGATCGCGGAGCGCATCCTCTCCGACGACGTCGCCAACTACGTCCGTTTCCGCGCGGCGTGCTGTGTCGAACCCCGCGCGCACAGCGTCCTCGACCGGCGGTTCCACCCCCGGCGCTGGATCATCCTGCCGAGCACCTTGAACGCCGCCGGCAACCGACGGCTCTTCCTGAACGTTCTCATGGGTGAACGTGTCCGCGTGCGCCTTCCTGATTCCCGTCGCTGCTCTGTTCTCGGGCACACTGCCGAGGGCCTGGTCCTGTTGTGCTGGAAGGACACTTACCTCATCCAGCTCCTCTAACCCACTGACAGGGCAGATCGCCGACCTCCCGAGTGTAGCCGGGCTCCTGAATGACAGCTTCGACTTAATCAGGCTATTCTTCCAGAAGCGCACGAGCCACCACAACAAGTGGAGTCTGGACGACGAACTAGAGGTCTTCCGTCTGCGTAGTGCTGGACTAATTGCCGACAGCTCCACAATTGCAATTCACTTTAGTTTCTTCCATCTGGGCTTAGCCTTCGCCAAGCCCGGCGACGAGTCTTGGACGACGCCTAGCGGCATTTCCCCACGCATCCTATCTTCGTTTATGTTCGCAGGCCGCTTCTACTGCATCACCGTAGATAACATCTTAGTGGTGGAAATTACGGCGAACCAGCAACCACATCTTGTGCAAGTCGCCAGTTACACGCTGGGCCGCCCCGTCTACTTTTTCGATGACATATACCCGGTGGTCAACGACGGTATGCTGTTTATTTGTTTACGTCATGACAAATACAGTTTACAGGAGAAGTACTGCACGTACCGAGTAAACTTGGAGACGGGTAAATGTAAGATTATTTTAATCTTTTAATGTGGCCAATGTAATATAAAGAATAATTCTAATATTAAAGATTTAGTATGATGGTTGCTAAATATTATTGATATAGAATTATGGGTTTTAATTCCCTCTTCTCTTCCTTAATTAAGCCATGTGTGTATTTGTTTTAAAAAGCATCACGTGTGTGCATGCAGTACTAGCAAGTGTGTGAAGAAGGATTAGTGCTAATTGTCCGGTGGCCGGTGCATTAACGTGGCAGTTGCATGCATAAAGCAAATGGACGCCTGTTCATTTGCAGTAACCGGCCGGATGCCTGTTGCCAGTGATGGGGTGCCTGTTCGCTACAGACGTCTTTTGGTAGCAGGCGCATGGCTCCTTCGGGCCTGTCTCTTGGCAACTATAAAAGAAAAGCATGCCCTGTACAAAGCACACACTGCATACATATTTTGTTCTCTGTTCCATCGAGAGAGAGCATGACAGCATAAGGCAAGGAGAAGAAGAAAGACATCAAAGGAAGGTTGCAACATGGAGCAAGGTCTGTCTATGTATTATTTGCTGTGAAAATTTCCATGCAAGTTGAATCATATTGTACCGCAAAGATCCGCATTATTATGGTTAATCAGGCTATTCTTCCAGAAGCGCACGAGCCACCACAACAAGTGGAGTCTGGACGACGAACTAGAGGTCTTCCGTCTGCGTAGTGCTGGACTAATTGCCGACAGCTCCACAATTGCAATTCACTTTAGTTTCTTCCATCTGGGCTTAGCCTTCGCCAAGCCCGGCGACGAGTCTTGGACGACGCCTAGCGGCATTTCCCCACGCATCCTATCTTCGTTTATGTTCGCAGGCCGCTTCTACTGCATCACCGTAGATAACATCTTAGTGGTGGAAATTACGGCGAACCAGCAACCACATCTTGTGCAAGTCGCCAGTTACACGCTGGGCCGCCCCGTCTACTTTTTCGATGACATATACCCGGTGGTCAACGACGGTATGCTGTTTATTTGTTTACGTCATGACAAATACAGTTTACAGGAGAAGTACTGCACGTACCGAGTAAACTTGGAGACGGGTAAATGTAAGATTATTTTAATCTTTTAATGTGGCCAATGTAATATAAAGAATAATTCTAATATTAAAGATTTAGTATGATGGTTGCTAAATATTATTGATATAGAATTATGGGTTTTAATTCCCTCTTCTCTTCCTTAATTAAGCCATGTGTGTATTTGTTTTAAAAAAGCATCACGTGTGTGCATGCAGTACTAGCAAGTGTGTGAAGAAGGATTAGTGCTAATTGTCCGGTGGCCGGTGCATTAACGTGGCAGTTGCATGCATAAAGCAAATGGACGCCTGTTCATTTGCAGTAACCGGCCGGATGCCTGTTGCCAGTGATGGGGTGCCTGTTCGCTACAGACGTCTTTTGGTAGCAGGCGCATGGCTCCTTCGGGCCTGTCTCTTGGCAACTATAAAAGAAAAGAGTACAAAGCACACACTGCATACATATTTTGTTCTCTGTTCCATCGAGAGAGAGCATGACAGCATAAGGCAAGGAGAAGAAGAAAGACATCAAAGGAAGCACTACGGGAAACAGCACGTTTGCCGTGTGCCCAGGGCACACGGCAAAACGCCAAAAGCACACGGCAAAGGGTTTGCCGTGTGCAACACTCGGCAAAGGGCACACGGCAAACCTGTACCGGCAAACAGTACTTTGCCGTGTGCCTTTTGTCGGGCACACGGCAAACACTTTGCCGTGTGCCACACGTGGCGCTCGGCAAAAAAAAGGTGTTGACGTCCGTCAGGCGTCAACCCCCACTTTGCCGAGTGTCGTGGGCCCGGGCACACGGCAAAGCCTGGCCTCTTTGCCGAGTGCCGCCGGGCCAGGCACTCGGCAAAGCCTGGACACTTTGCCGTGTGCCACGTCAGGCACACGGCAAAGAATGGTGTCTTTGCCGAGTGCCTGGCCCGGGCACTCGGCAAAGTGCTAAAACACTCGGCAAAAAAATGTTCCAGATTGCAATATACATTTCAAATCGACTACAACCTGGACCACAATCACAAAAAAACATCATACATCACATATATGAGCCAAATCATCATCACATATCACATATTTGAGCCCACATCATCACAAACTCAACATATCACATAAATGAGCTCCACCACCATCACAAACTCAACATATCACATAAAAAGCTCCACCATCATCACAAACACATCACATATAAGTCCACGATCAACCGTCATCACAAACACATCACATAGAGGTCCACGATCATCACAAACACATAGTCCACCAACCGTCATCACAAAGTCTCACACGATCACGACACATAGTTATAGAAGTTGAAATACAATTACAGGTTTATTGACGAGTCGGCCACGGCGACCAAGCATTCTGCGGAGAGGGATTGTTGGATCCCGCCGATTGATTCTGCACGAGCAAAGCAATACAAGTATTTAAATTGTAGGTTAAAAGCATATAAGCTAAAATGTGTAGGTTAGAAGCATATAAACTAAAATGTAATAGAAGTGACAAAATATTGATTACAAGCTAGCATAGCTAACCCTTCAATTACTTCACTATATCATACTTGAAGGTAAGAAATTAAAGTACAAAAGATTTGAAGTGACTCACCGGAGTGCCTGCAGAAGGAGTGCCAGGAGAAGTACCACCGAAAGTAGGAGAAACGCCGAAGGGAGGAGGAACGCCGAAGGGAGGAGGACCGCCGAAGGGAGGAGGACCGCCGTAAGGAGGAGGTAGTGGTAGAGGAGGGAGTTGCCCTGGCTGTGGCACCGTACCATGAGTCTGCATGTAAAGGAACATCTGCGCCATCCGCTGGTCATTCCTTTGCCGCTCTGCCTCCAGCTTCGCATCCATCTCGGCCTGCATCCTCTGCCGCTCTTGCTCCAACTTCGCCTCCATCTGGGCCTACAATATTTCATCGATCCCAATATTACAATGCAAGGGAATACCATGTGCAAATCAATGAACAACGAATTAAACCAAGATTACCTGCATTTGCTCAATCTGGATCTGTGTAGCGCTAGGCCGTGGGCGTATGGGCGGAGCTGAGCCCGTGCTCCATGCTCGGATCTCGGAGAGGGTGGGAGTAGAGGCCGTGTCGATTGTGCTGTCGCCAATCCAGTACCGGCCATGCTTCTTACCTCCACCCACCCTCATCACGACCTCTCCATCAAGGGGCTCGGTGCTCGGATCCCACTCTGGCCCATGGACCTCCCTTGCCGCCGAGGTGTACTCACTGAGGCGGCTGTGGACGGTAGCGTTGCTGTACGCCTCGGGCGGGTCCTCTGGGTTGTAGTCGATGTCAGCCGTCGCCTTGCCCTTGTGGGACAGAGCAAAGGCTTTCAACTGCCCGCAAGGCTGGCCACCATGTGCCGCCGACTGCAAGGAAAATAGAAAGATGATTAGAAGTTATGGAGAATATTAAGTGTTTAAATAAAGAAGTTGAGTTCACGTACCCATCTAGCCGCGTACTGGGAAAGGGTAAGGTTGCCTTGATGGTGTGGTGCCCCTGGCATCATCAAGTGCCGCTCCCGGCAAGCGTTGTGTGTCTCATGCCACTGGGGCTCGCACCATTTGTTGACAATATAGGACCATGCCGTGAAATGGGAGGCGCACCACCACGGAGGCACCTGCACGTCATCAAGTATAGAAATATGAGAAGATCAAATTAAGCGTACTTAATCTCATAAGAGTTCGGTATTCGTGTTTACCAGCATGTATTGCTCTCGGGTAAGCTCAATGGTTCGTGCCTCCTTTTTTTCCACCTTCATTTTTTGGACAGTAGCGTAGTAAGTTATGACGGCCTGGACGCGCGACTCGTAATGCATGTCTCTGACGAGTTTACGACATGCATTGTTCGTCATACGAACCGCCAACGCCTCCTGCCCAGGCTCGCATCTGTAGAAATCCTGCATCAAGACGCAATGTATACTGTCATTATTTGAATAATATCCAATGAATGCGATGTATTGACCAATGCAGTGCAACGAAGACTTACCCACAGCTCTTCCATCACCCTCTCCGCCTTGTGCTGAAAAACCCTGTTGTCACGATCTGGGAGATCGGTGGCGTTTCTGTAGTGGTCCCACGTCAAGGCCGGCACCTGCTTGCCGGCGTAAAGCACCATGCCAGGGAAGTGTAGCCTGCACAAAAGACCCAGGATGCCATTGGGAATGCGCTTGTGATCACCTGCCTCGATCACCTCCCAACCCCTGCCCAAATGAATGAGACAAAATAATAGATGTTATTGTGATTTTGAACATATGAAATGAGAAGTTAGCGATAAAAATTAGAAAATTACGTACCTAGGCGGTATGGGTCGAATCATCGGCCGTCTGTTAGGAGGAATCAGCCGAGTCGGGAGCTGTGAGGGACCGCGCAACCACACACTCTGCAAGTCCTCGGAAGCGGAACCGGACCCTCCTGCCTCTCCCTCCTCGTCCTCGTCCTCCTCCTTCTCAGAGCCGTGAGCAGAAGGTAACTCCTCCTCCTCCTCCTCTCCCTGGTGCCCTCCTCCTCGGACTCCTCCTGGTGCTCCTCCTCTTCCTCGTGCGCGGAAGGTGTAGGCGACGGGTCCCTCCTGCCTCCTCGACCCCTGCCTCCAGCTCCTCCACCTCTGCCTCGCCCCTTCCCTCGCCCCTTCCCTCGTCCCTTCCCGGACCCCTCAGCTTCATCAGACCCCTTCCCCTTCCCAGTCGCTCTCTTGTAAAGCGACGACACCGACCTCAACACACCACCTCTGCCCACCATCTTCGATCAATCACCTGCAATTGAAAAGATGAAATCCATCAGTACTTCCAAACAGATGCAAAACAAATAAAACATATATAATTAGAAAGTAACATATATATATATTATTGGAAATATGAAAATAATTTAAAAAGACCATACATGTATCAGAAATAATCATCATAATCGGGATTAGCTTCATCATACGCCTCATCATCACTATCAGGCATGTCGATATCATTTTGCACATTCGCCGGAGGAGGAATGTCGCCTTCGTCCGCAAGGTTTAAATGTAACCGCTCAAGTAATTTCAAATCGTTCACATTATGAACCTCATCTCCGACATCGTCGTCACTAACCGTTTCATTCTCCACTTCCATTCCGATCTCTTCGGTTAAGTCTATCTGAAAACCCTCTTCTTGCCCATGTTCTTGAAAGAACTCTTCCTCGTCTGGGTTTGACACTATATTGTAATCTTCATTGTTTGGGACAGGTAGTTTGCCGTGTGGCGCTACTTTGTACACAACATCCCAACCCTTGATACGGTCGTCGGTTTGGCACGGGTATGAGCTATAATAAACTTGTGTGGCCTGTTGCGCCACAATGTATACATCATCTCCTGGGTACACTGATGACTGTCGAATTTCGACTAGGCCAATACTAGGGGTCCGTCTCACTGCTTGAGGATCAAACCAATGGCATTTGAATATGACAGGAGTAAGAGGTTTGGACCCATGAAACTTGAGTTCGTATATTTCTTCAACTCTTCCGTAATACTCGACCCCATCGTCCCCCGGAGTAAAAACTCCGGTATTAGTGGTTCTTCGATTGGGCCGACTCTGCTCATAGCTTGTTGTGTGAAAGCGGTACCCATTAACGTCATAGCTTCGAAATGACCTAACCCTATAGGCACAGCCATCGGCAACTTGTCTTAGATCGGCACTCATAGACGCATCAGTTTGGCTCTGCAAGTTCAAGCAGGATCGTTAGTTATATTATTCGCACGTACGAGCAACTTGTAAGCGATACGAAAAAATGCTAAATACCTTTTGTTTGAACCAAGAAATGAAATCAGGCATTTCATTTCCCGCACCCTTTGAAATAAGGATATCAACTTCCTGTGCGGTTGGTTCTCTTGATCCACGCCAGAATTCATGAATAAACTCCCTGTACCAACAAGGAACAAGTTGGTTGGACGCAGAATATTGAATACTAGAAAAAAAAAATTGGACAGTAACTTACTGTATGTACGGCAACACTTCGGAAAGGTTGGTCAACACATATAGCATGATAGTGCGCCACTCTTCATGTTTCAAGGTCTTGTTGGTCCCTTCACTTGCAGTTCCGTGTTGCCCTAGGAAAAGGCTGAGTTTCGATTCGTTTTCGCTAGCATTGTAACGAGGAGCTGGATAATGCACGCTCGGAAGGTTGTCTGAATAGTATTTTGATGTGAAGTTTGACACCTCCTCCAGAACGTAAGCCTCTGCAATGGAAGCTTCAATTTTGCATTTATTCTTGCATTTCGTTCGAAGAACCTTTTGACACCTCTCAATTGAATAGCACCAACGGTTCTGCGCAGGCCCCCCCATTCGTGCCTCATACGGGAGGTGCAAAATCATATGAAACATCGGAGTGAACATGCCGGGTGGAAATATCTTCTCCAACTTACAGAGCAACACAGGCGCCATTTTTTCCATGTCTGCAATCACGGTCTTAGATACCTCCTTGGCACAAAGCTGGCGGAAGAAATAGCTCAACTCGGCCAGCACTAGCCACACATGATCAGGGAGATAGCCTCGAACCATCACCGGAAGAAGCCGCTCAAGCCACATGTGGTAGTCATGACTCTTTGCCCCGTTGATTCGCATAGTTGTTAAGTTCACCCCTCTACTCAGATTCGCTGCAAACCCATCAGGGAACATTAACGTTTTGAACCATTCTAGTACTTCCCTCCTTTGAGGCCTCGTAAGGACGAAATCGGCCGGAGGCTTCCTCCATGACTTGCCGGATTTAGGAGGCGCCATGTCTAGCTTAGGTCTATCGCATAACGCTGCTTGATCGACTCTTGCCTTCACGTTGTCCCTTGTCTTATCAGGAATGTCCATGATTGTTGCGAAAAGAGGAACGCCAATGCCATGTTCAGTGTGCATTAGGTCAATGTTATGTGGAAGAAGAAGGTCTTCCATATAGGAAAGCCTCCACAAGCCGCAGATCTGAGTGAAGGCATGTAGCTCACCATATCCCACAAAACCACCTTCTTGTTCATCAACCACGAGAGCATCTAACTGAGCACGCACCTCGGCACCTGTCATGAACGGCCGTGCTTGGTGGGGCACTGCGACACCTTTCGTGAAATTCTTTTTGTCTCTTCTGAATGGATGGTCAGGAGGAAGGAACTGTCGGTGTTGGTCGAATGAAGAAAACTTGCCACCCTTCTTCAACCAAATGAACCTCACAATTGTCTTGCATACTGGGCATGGGAACTTAGAGTGAACACCATGGCCGCAGAATGTCCCATACGCCGGCAGGTCATGCAGAGAGTAGTGGTAATTAACATACATTCTGAAGTTTTCCTTTCTAGATGAATCGTATGTCCATACCCCTTCCTCCCAAGCACGGACCAAATCATCGATCAGAGGCTCCATGTACACAGACATATTATTCCCCGGGTTTTCAGGAATTATCAGCGACAAGAATATGTTCTGTCGTTGAAAGAGGACGCCGGGGGGGAGATTCAGGGTTATAACGAAAACAGGCCAACAACTGTACGGGGCAGCTCCCATTCCATAAGGATTGAACCCATCTGTTGCCAACGCCACACGTACATTACGAGCCTCCAGAGCTTTTATGCCGTGAATCTCATCAAAATGTTTCCAGGCTTCACCATCAGATGGATGTACAAGCTTATCAGGATTGTATCGGACTCCATCTTTATGCCATGTCATCTGTTTCGCGGATTCCTCGGTCATGTAAAGGCGTTGGATCCTCGGTATGAATGGAAGGTACCGTAGGATTTTCGCGGGGACCGCGAGCTGCCTCTTTTGGCCATCAGCAGCGTCTACCTCCATGAACCTAGAGGATCCACACTTTGGACAGTATTTTGCTTCTGCGTGTTCTTTCCTAAATAAGATGCATCCCTTTGAACACGCATGTATCTGCTCATATGGCATCTTAAGTGCACGAAGGAGTTTCTGTGCCTCATACATGTTCTTTGGCAGAATGTGACCTTCCGGAAGCAAGGTGCCAATAACTGTCAACATAACATCGAAGGCGTTTCGACTGAAGCTGAACTGGGACTTTACGGCCATTAGACGTGCAATGGCATCCAGCTGAGAAACCTTGGAATGCATGTGAAGAGGTCGCTGTGAAGAAGACAACATGTCGTAATACGCCTTTGCGGTCTCCTCTGGCTCCTCCTCTCTACGTTCTTCATCCACATTGAAATGTGCTTCATGGTAGTCATGTAACATGTCTTCTACCCCACCATCAGCATCATAATCATCGACGCGTTGTCTCACGACGTCGTCTCTCACACGTTCGGCTTCACCATGGTACAACCACCGAGTATAGCCTGGCGTAAATCCATTCAGACATAGATGTTTAGCCATGACATCCTTTGGTTTTCGCCGCGTGTTGTTACAACGGCTGCAGGGACACCAAGTGGCACTCGCTCCTTTAGCCTTGGCAAATGCTAGTTCTATGAAAGCTTCTGACTTCTCAATCCATTCGTCGGTAAACTCAGTCCGACTTAAGCGGCCCGTGTACATCCACTCACGGTCTTCCATCCTCTAACAGATATATATCAACAAGTAATATAAAATTAATTCATTTGCATCGATTTACACGATGTTCCAACTGTCTAATAGGTGAAGATAGGTCCTAATCCCACCCGAGGATGCGCAGATGGGGTTAGTTTCCATGGTTTACTCCGAGCCCGAGACAGAATTTCGACAGCACCTCCCCGCTGTTCTCCAAATACACGTCCCCGCAGGGAGATTGTGTATCCGGAGAACAACAGGAAGGTGCTGCCGAAATTCTGTCTCGGACCGAAGTAAACTATGGAAACTAACCCCATCTACGCATTCTCGGGCTGTCCAAAAAACGTGGACAATTCGAAACAGATACAGTCTTATATGCAAAGATCTGCATATCTCCAACTGTATCTCTTTCGAACGGGAGACGCCAAACTAGGTTACGCGTGACCTACATACATGAATATATACAAAAGAGGGATCTTTTATGTCTCACCTTGCTGTCCTGCAAAGTGACGAGTGGAAGATGGTGGAAAAGCCTCTCCTCTCCTGCAAAGAACGGAACATAAAACCGTCAATTACAAATTTTGACAGCACCTCCATGCATTGCAGGACACACACACACATGCACACTGAAGCCTATGTTACTAGCATAAGGCAGTTATTGTGAATACAAAGCTAACAATGTTACATCTGTCATCTCAACAACATGTTTAGGCCATAGATAAAGATGATAAGATCATAGCAGTCTGTGCTGATGACCCTGAATTCCGTCACTACACGGATATCAAGGACCTTCCCCCGCACCGCCTTCAAGAGATCAGTCGCTTCTTTGAAGATTGTATATTTCTTAAACTATATCCATAGCTCATTCATTTGTTGCACTGCTGGTGATCAATTGTTATATTTATTCTAAATTTACAGATAAGAAGAATGAAAACAAAGAGGTTGCAGTGAATGAGTTCCTCCCAGCAAAAGATGCCATCAACGTAATCAAGTACTCCATGTGAGTTTTGCTCTTCATACTCACGTATAATACTCTATACCAATTTGCCTTACTCAATCTATTGCAGGAAAAAAAATCCATTTGGGTCAGCTACCATATGTCCCAACAATTAAGGAAAACAGATACTTTCTAACTGTCATCGTGCATAAGCTCTGAACATAGGATATGTAGATATTAATTAATAAATAGCATTGACCTGACAGCAGACTGCAAGTTTTTGGTTCAGTATAAGAAAACTGACTATCCAGCCACTGCTCTTTTATTTGTTCGCAGCTCCAACTGCTACTTACATTTGTTCGATGCAAATCATGCAATTCAGTCAGCGTGTTTATCGGCCAAATAAACATTCCTGCCGCCGGTTTCTCTTCAGACTTAGAACAGTTTTCTTGATACACTAGCAACCATGGGTGGCTGTACCTACAGCTCACGAGTGTCTCAGCACACAAAAATTCGGCTACCATGCAATCATCTCAGACTAGCATGCAAGTTCCTTCTAAGCATTTCTACGAACACAAGATGGACACCAAGAAGATGGATTGTTCCAGCAACGACCAAGATGATACATCATTGAAAGCTTGAGGAAGCAATCTCCAGCTGCTCAAATCCAGCCTGGGATCGGAAGCGAGAGCACAGAATGATGGGTTTCTTCCTCATCCTCGTCTGGTCCTGCTACCTCCTCGCCGGAGGATCGCCGGAGCTCGCCAAATCGGAGCTAGGGTTCACGAATCGCGATGGGGAAAGGAAGCGGAGAAGGAGGGGAGAACGGGGAGTCTCACCGCAAGGGCGCGCGAGTCGGTAGGTGGCCGGAGAGGGGCTGTCGATGGTGAGGTTCGACGGCGAGGGTTCGGCTACGTCGTACGGCGGCTTCGGCGCGTCGGAGCTTGAAGAGGAAGGATGGCTGGGAGGCGGTGTCGCACGGCGGTCCTCGGCGTCTGGCCTTCGGCTTCCGGGGCGGTCCGATGCGGGGAGGCGGCCTCGCCGGCTTCGGAGGAGGCGGCGCGCGGGGGAGGAGGCGGAAGGCGTCGGAGGAGGACGGGCGAGAAGGCGTCGGGGAGGGCCGGGGAGACGGAGCAGGAGGCGGGGGCGCGCCGCGTCGGGGTGAGGGCACGGCCCGGGCCGGGGAAGGCGAGGCCCGGGGCGCGGAGGGCGAGAGGGGAGGGCGCGGCGGGGGGAGGGCGGTGCGGTGGAGGGCGACGGCGCGCGGCGCAGTGGAGGGCGGCGCGGTGGGCGGGACAGGTGGGCGGGCGCGGCGCGGTGGGCGTGTGCGCGGTGGGCGGGAGAGGCGCGGTGGGAGGAGGGCGGCGGCGGCGCGGTGGGAGAAGCAGGCTCGATGCGAAATGAGAGGAGAGGAGGAGGGAGAAGAGCCGCGCGCGGCGCTAAGTGTCAACCCTCGTGTTTGCCGAGTGCCCCCGATCCCGCACACGGCAAACCCATCTTTGCCGTGTGCCTGACGTGGCACACGGCAAAGATTTGATTTCTTTTTTTTTTTTGACAACATACGTTTTCGGTTTTAGACAATTATTTGCTTGACAATATGATTTCAAAGAAAAAAGCTGTCAACATGAAAGTTTCATAACTTCTCGAGATCTAAAACTTTTATTTTCACAATTTTGCCATCCGAGATTGTGAAATTGTTTGCAAAATTCAAATTTTAAAAATTGAGAAATTCAAATGTACTTTACGTCAAATTTCAAAAGTGTCGTATTTGATTTCAAATAAAAAAGTTGTCAACATGACAGTTTCATAACTTCTCGAGGTCTACGACTTCTACTTTTAGTATTTTTCCATCCGAAATTGTTTCCAAAATTCAAATTTTCAAATTTGAGAAATTCAAACAATTTTGCCGCTGACAATTTGAATTCAAATAAAAAAGTGTTCAACAGCAAAGATGTGTAACTTATGCAGATCTAGAACTTTATTTTGATCTTTTTTTTAGAAAAATAATTATAGACGCGTTGTTCACATATTCCAAACATCCTTCTTCGAGTTTCGGAAAACTATCCGGGAGCTCTAGGATTTTTGAACAAATTTACTAGCGCTTTGTTGAATGAAAAAATACCAAAATAAGAAGCGTAGATGTTGTCAAGATATACAACTTTGCAGTTCAAAACTTTTTTATTTGAATTAATTTAGCGGCCCAAAAAATTCATTGAAATAATATTTGCCGAGTGTAGTTGGGAGAACACTCGGCAAAGAGGGTCCTTTGCCGTGTGTTGACTCGTGGCACACGGCAAACAGGGTCCTTTGCCGAGTGCCGAGCTGACGCACTCGGCAAAAAATAAAAATATTGCCGTGTGTTCGTATTTGCCGAGTACCCGGGCCCACCTCGCTCGACGGCCGTAAAAAAATCTAACGGGCGTCAATGTTTGCCGTGTGTCGTCCTGATGGCACACGGCAAAGAGTGACCTTTGCCGTGTGCCGGTCACGTGGCACACGGCAAATGGCTATATGCCGTGTGCCTGCGTTTTGCCGAGCGCGGCACTCGGCGAAGATTGATTTTGCCGTGTGCCCGAGAGAAAGCGCTCGGCAAAGCCGTAGGCACACGGCAAATTGGGGGTTTCCCGTAGTGAAGGTTGCAACATGGAGCAAGGTCTGTCTATGTATTATTTGCTGTGAAAATTTCCATGCAAGTTGAATCATATTGTACCGCAAAGATCCGCATTATTATGGTTAAATTTCTTACAATTGGTATCAAGAGCAAGGTTTCAGCGGTATTTTGATTCACATTATGGCCTCGTTCTTTCTTCTGATCTTTTGATTGTTCAGATTATTGTTGAGATTACAGTTTATTCTGTATCCATCTCTATTGACATATCTGTGTTGATACTTATTGTAGTATCTTTGTCATTGAGATACTAGTTACTTTTCCTGAGCAAGTCATGATTATTTTTATTTTTTTTGCATAATTTGCATGCACTACAGTACGAGAAATAATATAGCAAGATAGAGCATTAAAGTGTTCTCGTAGGCAATGCATATGTGTCGTAAGTGTCACATGAAATATTGTGGCAACTAGCAATGCTTTTAATTAGCCTTCCCTAATTAAGCATCTATATAGAATAAGCCTAGTCTGTCACCAAAGTGACCAAGAGGCTAGAATTAGCGTGCAGACCGTGGCATGGTTCCGGTTTTGTTCTGATGTTTCAAATGACATTACTGTTTGCTATTGATGTGTTGTGTGCACATCCAAAGATGAGCAATTGACACATGACTAGTGATATAAAGAAACTAACGACATGATTAAGATATACTTGTTATCCAAAGATGACATGTATATATGCTTGCAAGTGTCTGATCGTTTGTAAAAGTATAGAAACATCTCTTATGGATAAATGTTGTATGTAAGTTTCATCCAAAGATGATCTTAGATATGAAAATTAATGTTTATTGTAAAAAAAATCCATTTTATTACTTGTCTTAATGAAGCATGTTTTAATGGTTGCAGCCTCCATCAACCTGCCCGCACAGATTAGTGGCTTTGTTAAGTTCAATGGCTTTAACTATGCTGAATGGGCAGAACAGATCCGGTTCCAACTGGGTGTAATGAATCTAGACTTGGCATTAGTTATGGACGAGAAGCCAGCAGCACTTACTGATAAGAGTACTGATGATGAAAGGTCTACTTATGAAGCTTGGGATCGATCTAACAGGCTAAGCTTAAATTTAATGCGAATGATGATCGCAGAAAATGTTAAGCCATCGATGCCCAAGACTGAAGATGCAAAGAGTTCATGGAGAAGCTAAAGGAAAACTCTCAGTCTGACATCACAGACAAGTCAGTTGCTGGGAGCCTTCTAACTGAACTTACAAACAAGAAGTTCGATTGGTCATGTCCTATTAATGATCATGTGACTAGTATGGTGAACCTTGCAGCAAAGTTGGCATCAAAGGAAGTGAAACTAGATGACTCTCTTATAGTGCAATTTATTATGAACTCACTTCCATCTCAGTTTGGCCAATTCCATGTAAACTATAACAGCCTGAAAGATAAGTGGAATCTCCAAGAGATAAAGGCCATGCTGGTACAGGAAGAGGGGAGACTAAAGAAATTTAAGGAGCAATCTGTTCACTTCACGGTTCACAATGAAGCTAGCAGCAGTAAGGCAAAAACCAGGGTATAAAAATAAGAAGAAGGGCAATGCATCACTAAAGATTAATGATGGCCAAATCCGCAAGAATACATGCTATTTCTGCAAGAAGAGTGGTCATTACAAGAAAGATTGCCCGAAAAGAAAGAGTTGGTTCGAAAAGAAAGGTATGTATTATGTTTCTGTATGCCTTGAATCAAATCTAATGGAAGTACCAAATAATACCTGGTGGCTAGATACTGGCGCTACCACTCATGTTTCACATATTACGCAGGGATTCCTTTCGATCCAACCCATAAGAAGAACTGATCAATTCTTATACATGGGGAACAGAAAGAAGGCACGAATTGAAGGAATTGGGACGTACCGTTTGATCCTGGATACTGGCTATCACTTGGATCTAGAAAAGTGTCTTTATGTTCCTGAGTGTGCTAGAAATTTAGTTTCTGTTGCAAAGTTGGATAAGTTAGGTTTCAAGTTTGAGATTGGAAGTGGTGTGTTTTCATTATGTAAGAATAAGTACTCTTATGGATCTGGTACTTTAATGGATGACTTATACCGCTTTAATCTTGATCTTATATATGCTGAATCCCTATTTCATGTTGAAACAAAGTATTGGTAAAAAGCGTAGTGCCTATAATGAGAGTTCGGCTTTCTTATGGCATAAAAGACTCGGTCACATATCCAAAGAAAGGATAATGAGGCTAGTGAAAAATGATATCTTGCCTCATTTGGACTTTACTGATTGGGACATATGTGTAGATTGTATTAAAGGAAAGCAAACCTCACATTATCAAAGTTTCCCGCTACAAGAAGTACTGAACCATTACAGTTAATACACACTGATATATGGGTCCTTTTGACGTTCCTTCGTGGAATGGTGAAAAATACTTTATCACTTTTATTGATGATTTCTCACGTTATTGTTATTTATATCTGCTGCATGAAAAGTCTCAATCTGCAAATATATTGGAGATATTCATTAATGAAGTTGAAAGGCAGCATGATAAGAAAGTGAAAGTTGTGAGATCTGATAGAGGTGGTGAATATTATGGAAAGTTTAATGAAAGTGGACAATGTCCTGGTCCCTTTGCAAAGTTCCTTGAAAGTCGTGGTATTTGTGCTCAATACACAATGCCTGGAACACCTCAACAAAATGGCGTGTCAGAAAGGCGAAATCGTACACTAATGGATATGGTTCGGAGTATGTTGAGTTATAGTTCTGTGCCTTTATCCTTGTGGATGCATGCATTAAAGAGTGCAACATATTTATTAAACAGGGTTCCTAGTAAGTCAGTTCCTAAGACTCCTTATGAACTGTGGACTGGAAAGAAACCTAGTTTAAGACATCTACATGTTTGGGGTTGCCCTGCAGAAGTAAGGATTTACAACCCGCATGAAAAGAAGCTTGATGCAAGAACCATTAGTGGTTATTTCATCGGCTATCCAGAACGGTCTAAAGGGTATAGATTTTACTGTCCAAACCATAGTACGAGAATTGTAGAATCTGGTAATGCTCGATTCATTGAAAATGGCCAAATCAGTGGGAGTGATGAACCACGAAATGTGGACATCAAAGAAATTCAGGTGGAAACTTCTAATACCAATATTCTGACATTATCACACCTGAAGTACCATCTGATAATACTCAAGTGGAAACAGAAAAGGTTCAACCAGTAGAAACCACATTGAGAAGGTCTACAAGAGAAAAGAGACCTGCCATTTCAAATGATTATGTGGTATACTCGGTAGTAGAACAAGAATGTGACTTGAGTATTGATAAAGATCCACTCTCATTTAAGCAAGCCATGGAATGTAATGATTCTGAAAGGTGGTATAATGCAATGAAAGAAGAGTTGAAATCAATGGATGAGAACAGAGTTTGGGAATTGGTTGAATTGCCTAATGGTGCAAAGCAAGTTGGGTTGTAAATGGGTCTATAAGACCAAGCGCGACTCCAAAGGCAATATTGAAAGATATAAATCCAGACTTGTTGCCAAAGGTTACACTCAAAAAGATGGCATTGACTATAAAGAAACCTTCTCTCCAGTCTCAAAGAAGGATTCTTTAAGAATTATTATGGCTATGGTGGCACATTTGGATCTAGAGCTTCACCAAATGGATGTAAAGACAGCCTTTTTGAATGGTGACTTAGAAGAGGAAGTGTATATGGACCAACCAGAAGGTTTCAAGGTACCAGGAAAAGAGAATCTAGTGTGTAAATTGAATAAGTCAATATATGGACTGAAGCAAGCTTCCCGACAATGGTATCTTAAGTTTAACGATATCATTACATCTTATGGTTTTGTAGAAAACACCGTTGATCGGTGTATATACATGAAGGTCAGTGGGAGCAAGTTCGTTATATTAGTTCTGTATGTTGATGATATTCTTCTTGCTGCTAATGATATTTTTATGTTACATGATGTTAAGAGATATCTCTCTGAAAATTTTGAAATGAAAGATATGGGTGAGGCATCCTATGTGATCGGAATTGAAATATTCCGTGACAGAAAGCAAGGATTATTAGGATTGTCTCAGCAAGGATATATCAATAAAGTTTTAGAGAGATTTAGAATGGACAAGTGCTCATCCGGAGTTGTTCCAATCCAAAAGGGTGACAAATTTAGTGCAATGCAATGTCCCAAAAATGATATGGAACGGAAGGAAATGGAAGCAATTCCATATGCATCAGTTGTTGGGAGTCTAATGTATCTCTCAACATGTACTCGACCAGATATAAGTTTTGCTGTCGGTATGCTAGGTCGATATCAAAGTAATCCTGGAATGGATCACTGGAAGGCTTCAAAGAAAATTCTTCGGTATTTACAAGGCACCAAAGATTACATGCTTATGTATAGAAGGTCGGATCATCTTGAAGTTATAGGATATTCAGATTCGGACTATGCCGGATGCATCGACTCAAGAAAATCTACTTTTGGATATATTTTTCTGTTGGCTGGAGCAGCAGTATCATGGAAAAGTGCGAAGCAGTCCGTCATTGCTACTTCCACTATGGAAGCTGAATTTGTGGCATGTTTGAAGCCACAATTCAAGCATTATGGCTGCGGAATTTTGTGTCGAGATTTAATCTCGTGGACACAATATCAAGACCGTTGCAAATTTATTGTGACAACTCTGCAGCTGTTTTCTTCTCCAAGAATGACAAGTATTCGAAAGGAGCAAAACACATGGATTTGAAGTTCTTAACAGTTAAAGAAGAAGTACAGAATAAAAGGGTTTCAATTACGCATATTGGTACTGAACTCATGATAGCGGATCCGCTAACCAAGGGATTACCGCCCAAGACTTTTAGTGGCCATGTCAACCGTATGGGCATAACAGCTAAGTCCTTGTTAGCTTGATATATACATGTATATGAACAGTTGTCATACCCTGACTTTATGAATTCAATAAAGGTTGTATTTGTACTTCACTTATTCACAGTATGGTGTATACAAGTATTGTTTAGTGAAATAAGATTAAAGAGTTATCTATTACAGTAACATGATTTAAATTGTTTGTGATACATGGAAGGAATCTTGTCAATATAGACTTTTGACCGCCACGATCCCTGCGGTTTATTTCATCCAACAGACAGCTTGATATATTTACTGAAAAGAGTGCACTTAAAGATTATTAGTGAATAATTAAGTTAGTACATTGGCCAAGTGGGAGATTGTAAGATTATTTTAATCTTTTAATGTGGCCAATGTAATATAAAGAATAATTCTAATATTAAAGATTTAGTATGATGGTTGCTAAATATTATTGATTTAGAATTATGGGTTTTAATTCCCTCTTCTCTTCCTTAATTAAGCCATGTGTGTATTTGTTTTAAAAAGCATCACGTGTGTGCATGCAGTACTAGCAAGTGTGTGAAGAAGGATTAGTGCTAATTGTCCGGTGGCCGGTGCATTAACGTGGCAGTTGCATGCATAAAGCAAATGGACGCCTGTTCATTTGCAGTAACCGGCCGGATGCCTGTTGCCAGTGATGGGGTGCCTGTTCGCTACAGACGTCTTTTGGTAGCAGGCGCATGGCTCCTTCGGGCCTGTCTCTTGGCAACTATAAAAGAAAAGCATGCCCTGTACAAAGCACACACTGCATACATATTTTGTTCTCTGTTCCATCGAGAGAGAGCATGACAGCATAAGGCAAGGAGAAGAAGAAAGACATCAAAGGAAGGTTGCAACATGGAGCAAGGTCTGTCTATGTATTATTTGCTGTGAAAATTTCCATGCAAGTTGAATCATATTGTACCGCAAAGATCCGCATTATTATGGTTAATCAGGCTATTCTTCCAGAAGCGCACGAGCCACCACAACAAGTGGAGTCTGGACGACGAACTAGAGGTCTTCCGTCTGCGTAGTGCTGGACTAATTGCCGACAGCTCCACAATTGCAATTCACTTTAGTTTCTTCCATCTGGGCTTAGCCTTCGCCAAGCCCGGCGACGAGTCTTGGACGACGCCTAGCGGCATTTCCCCACGCATCCTATCTTCGTTTATGTTCGCAGGCCGCTTCTACTGCATCACCGTAGATAACATCTTAGTGGTGGAAATTACGGCGAACCAGCAACCACATCTTGTGCAAGTCGCCAGTTACACGCTGGGCCGCCCCGTCTACTTTTTCGATGACATATACCCGGTGGTCAACGACGGTATGCAGTTTATTTGTTTACGTCATGACAAATACAGTTTACAGGAGAAGTACTGCACGTACCGAGTAAACTTGGAGACGGGTAAAATGATACCCACGAAAGTACTTGGCGGTCACTCCCTCTTCGCCGGCCAGTACAACACACGTTCAATCTTGGTCCCTGCCCGGATTTCGCCGTCGATCAAGTCTGACACCATCTACGCGTGTAAGGGTGATGAGAATTCTGGTCGACTGAGAATTGATGCATTCGATGCCTTTGGTGCAAGAGTGGAACAACCCACCTTCGATGAGGAAGACATTGTTCACTATTT
Source organism: Eragrostis nindensis (assembly GCA_012490785.1). Classification (NCBI taxonomy): domain Eukaryota; kingdom Viridiplantae; phylum Streptophyta; class Magnoliopsida; order Poales; family Poaceae; genus Eragrostis; species Eragrostis nindensis. The sequence goes on along the minus strand of JAAXCT010001044.1, from coordinate 152,839 downwards.
ATCCTGCTATGCCCGTGGTTATTAAACTTGCTGAATGCATCCTTTATGTACGAACTATTCAACTCTAGCTCTCACTGTCATCAGTGAAATTATATTCTTTGACAGAGAATATAGTAACTTTATAGTACGTATATTTTTAGTCCATAGCAGCAAGTAAGAAATGGACATTAAAATCGCCCCCTTTTTTTTTAAAAAAAGGGAATCCGTGCTTCTTGTATATATGTATGTATATATATATATATATACCTTCACTATATGGAGCGCTGCGCGCTGAATAGGCTATTCAGCGCGCTGGGCGAACCAACCAACCCACGTAATGGTGGTCCAGCCAACCCAACCAACCTCCGCAGTAGTATATCAGGCACCCGCGATCGTATATGCTACCAAATAGCCTCAAATTGTATATTGATTGCCCGCGAGTAGTATATCACGATAGCCACTATATATACGACTGGATCCTCAGTTTTCTCTCTCCTGGTCCTCATTTTCAACAGACCACTCTCTCTCCTCCTCTCTCACCTACCACCATCCAGATCCAGATCTGGACGGCGACCACTCCTCGCCGCCGATGGAGCTTGTCGAACGGCGAGCCATCCGGATCCTCGCCGGCAGCGGTGACCGAGCTCGCCAGACGTCGAGCCCCTGCTCCGCGCGACTGCTCTGTGCTCGCCGTCGTGGTGTGCTCCGCGTCAAGCTCCATGGTGGCCCGGCCCCCCTGGTCGTCGTCGTGGTCCATGCTGCGTCGAGCTCCATGGTGGTCCGGTGCCCTTCCTCGCCGGATCTGCGGGCCTCCTCCGCGCGGTCCCCAAGCTGCAGCTGCTCAGACTCCTTCACAGCCGTGCTCCGGCGGCGAGTTTTCTTTGGATTTTTTTCTTGCAGATCCGGTGGATTTGTACACGAGCTGGCCGGATTTGTACACGAACTGCAGCTTCGGGGCGAGATCCAACTCACCTCGTCCTTGTCTTCGCTGCCTCGGGTCGCGTCATCGTCCGCTAGGAAGCCGCATCCCCGATGTGCTGAGCGCCTGAGCGGCGCGGCATGTCCTGACCAGCTCCACAGCTCTTGCACAGGTGACAACCGCCCCTCAAGATCCATCCAAAAAAAATAATATTTTCCATCGTGTCTAGTCTGGCCGAGCATATCCAGATGCGAGGGAAAGAAAAAGTAGCTTCTTGATAGCTACTAGTATGCTTGTACGTGCTCAAAAAAGGACTCGTTTTATCCCTTTTTCTGCTTCATTGTGTGGACTGATTTTTCCGGATTTCTATCTTCTTTTTTCCCCTTATCCTTAGACCTGAGGAGCTGCTTTCTTTTCCCTCTGTAGATCTGAGGCTTTTCTCAATGTGGATTTGAAATTTTTTTGGCTCCTTGTTTTTCCCAAATCATTTCTTTCCCCCTTTCTACCAGATTTTGATGCCTGATTCGTTTTGTTGCCCTGGAGTTCACAGATCTTGCACAGGTGAAGCAGAACCTGGAGCTTGCATCCTTGCGCTAGTGCACAACAGCCGCTAGCAAGCAAGACAGCTCTGGACACGACGATGCGTGTGGGCGAGAGGGAGACGGAGGCACGAGGTCCACGCTATGTGGATTTTTTTTTCTTTTTCTTTTTAGATTTGAACTGCCAAGCATTTGGATTGATGCTCGGATCTGGGTGACCAGGAGCCTGTGGTCACATCTCGCACAGCATGAGGGGACAATTTGATTTCTCTTCTTGTTTTCCCTTTTTCTTTTATCAGATATGTTGTTCGTTAGTGGAGACCTTGTTTTCCTTTTTTCTCAGATATGCTGTTCGTTAGTGGAGAGTATATACTATGCACTCGAGGTATATATGCCTTCTTGGGAGTTTAACCCGCCTGATGATTGAGCGAGGAAGAAGCTAGCAGGTTTTAGATTGTATATGACAGTGGTATATCTATAGGTCAGAGATTATATCTCAGTGATAGTGCTATGTTGTGCTTGTTTGTGTCATTTTTGCCATCCGAGGAAGCATGTGCCCGCCTCTTTGCCTCTTTGATTTTCTGCTGTTTCTTTGGAGCTTTGTTTGGACCTGCGCATGCTTATTTCCTTTTTTCTTAAGATTTTTTTAGCATGTTCAAAGATCGTATATGGCAGTAGTTTATCTATACTTTTGAGATTGTATACAATGCAGTAGTATACAGCTTATACACACAGTAATATATCTTATAATTTTTCTTTGGATTTTCAGACGATCCCGAGTACTTCAATAGCAAGGCTTGTGCGTGAGACACCATGTATCTTCCATTGGAGACTTGAGCTCTTCCATTGGAGACTTGAGCTGCGTCGTCGCACAAGGCTCTGACCCTATGTATAGCTTGTGGAGTGAAATGTCTGTATATAACAATGTAGTTTGAAGTATACACTCATTTATGTAGCCTCGGATGTATAGTTTGTCAGTGAAATATCCGTATACAACAATGTAGTTTGGAGTATGCATCTGTTTTTTCTTGTCCTTTTTATGCTTGGAAAAAGTTATGGCTCTTGTTGTATACCTATGTAGCCTCGAATGTATAGCAGTGAAACACTTGTATATAATAATATAGTTTGGAGTATAGAACTGTGCATACAACAATGAAGTTTTGAGTATACAACTGGTTTTTCTTGATCTCAGGAGTAGTATGTCTATGTACAATGAAACATATATTCATATCATATTCTAAGAACCTGCTGTTTATATTCAATAAGTTTGAAAAGTAAATTAATGCTTTTGGTTAAGAAAAATATCTATAATTCAAAACCGTCAGAAAAATATCTACGATTCAGATTTGTTCGAAGGTATATCACTGTATTCGTAGTTGTATATTGGACTCTAGTATCCAATGGTGTGAAAATATTGACATCCTGACACTGACACCGAAAGTGACACATCTGACACCGAAAGTGACATCTCACATGGGTGGCCTTCTATCTCCCCGATATACTACCCGATGACCTGAGATATAGTCCCGAATGACCTGAGGTATACTACTCAGACACAAGGCTGGCAGAGCTTGGTCAGTGGGCTGGGCAGCGCGCCGAATAATATTCAGCGCGAAGCGCGCCCAAGTAGCGCGGTCGTATAGATATATATAGATATATATATAGATAGAGAGATAGATAGAGATAGAGTAGATATAGATATAGTAGTATATAGATATATAGATATATATAGATAGATATATATATATATATATATATATATATATATAGATAGATATATATAGTAATATATTATAGATATAATATATATATATATATATATATATATATATATATATATATATATTATATATATGTATGCAAGCACAACTATATCCTTTGCTAGTGAATTTCGTAGTCATGGGGGCTGTGGGGTTATGTTCATCATCACGCACGTGACGACGTGGCCACCGGCCTGTGGAAGCTGTGGATCATTGTGTGATTACGCGAAGTGTCCGGCATCAAATTAATTATGTTTTTCTGATTTATAGCTATCACTTTTGCTATAAATTTGGTTATCAAATTTCTTAGTCTTGGGGGCTGTTGAAATTGGTTATGTTCATCACGCACGTGACGATCGTGGCCACCGGCCTGTGGAAGCTGCTGCCCTATGGACCATTGTGTGATTACACCAAGCGCCCGGTATCAATTATGTTTTCTGATTTCTAGCTATCACTTTTGCTATTTTTGGGAGCACGTCCGAGGGCCTAGTACTCCTTATAGGCAGGAGGAACAACGAAGTTGTGCAGCTGGTCAACCCGATGGCGGGGTAGGCCACCGACCTTCCACCTACGACCGAGCTACTAACCCTCGAGTATGAGAGCATTGAAGGCAATGACCTGCGTCATGCAGTGGCGAAGCGGTCTTTTTCGGTGCATAAAACATGAGAAACATGGAATGTCAGCGCTGCGAAGTTTCGAATGCCACTAAGTGCACACACATGGATTTAGATGGTACCTACGAGATGAAAAAGAGATGCTAATCACTGAAATTTTGATTTTACCCTGGCGCCGGTGCACCCGGGTCAGCCATACCTAGCTTCGCCCTTGGCCCGATGTGGTGTCACCAACGATTCTACGGTTGTGCTTCGTTTTGAATCCTTTTCTCTAGCCGTCGCCAAGCCCGGCGCCAAGCACTGTACGCACCTCCATTCCTTCGACAGAATCGCTTCAATGGTACAATTGCAGGCTGCATCTACTGTGCCACAAAACACACAACTTTGTGGTATAGACCATGGTGGCGGTTGCCGATCACAAACTAGATGAGGGTCCTTCAACATTGAAGTTAGATGACGAGCTATATACAGAGGGAAAAGCCAGATTTTTCTAATAGTCAATAGTGTTGTCGCTCACGCATTATATTGAATAATATACCTTATCATCATTACATTTTCAATCACTGTTACTTCCACTTGATTGTTTTTATAAAAAATAATTATGTGTAATTTGTAAAGTTATCTATATGTGTTTCAGAATACCTATTTGTAAACATGTGACATATATTTTGGACTAATTGTTTCATATATAATGGTAATGGTGTATTATTTTTAAAAGTACAAGGAGGGCATTTCGGACTATATTTTCATTACAGAAGTGGTGGGTAATTTTTTTTGTTTTTCTCTGATTAATATGGTAATTTGTAGCCATTTACGGAAGTGGTGACTGCGTATTTTAGCCAAATATTAAGTCATCAATAGTTGAACCATACATTAAGGTTTCACTGTGCTTCCAGGTTTCTGGATCAAGAGTTGATGCACACGTTGAAAAGTCCTGTGACGTGGACGTTAAATATACCCTAATAAAGTTCTTAATAAATAACATTATGTTAAACAAACTATGGCCAACTGTCTCACTTAAAAGATGAAGCAATTAGTGACTTAACAATAATCTAGTGCCTACAGGGAATATTGGATGCACTTGAGTTACCAGCACTTGAGTCACTGGTTCATCTGGATTAATTAGGCTACTTAAGGTCGTAATACAGAGGGCAATGGATGCATTGGTATTTAACCATATTTCCGATGCTCCATTATAATTTTATTATGGGTCTGTAAACTTCGCATCAACTTTTGTTGGCAATGGCGTTCAGAGGGGATTCCAAATTGGTAAGACGATGCTCTCAACATATTGGTTGGCAACACATCTGCCGCGTCCGAGCAGGACACAGCCGGGTTTAGTACAGGGACTGATCGATTCGATTGCCTTTCGTCGAGGAGGCATCGTAAAGCATGAGGATTCTGTTGCTTCCTTTATTACCAAGTTACCTGCTGTCGTATGATCCCAAGCTTCCCCCCATGATTCTCTGCCCTCGCAGCGCGTCCGATGGGACGCAGGCGTCATACGCGCCGGCCAAAGCGTGGGGAACGAACCATGGCATCATCATCAGGCGCTCCGCCATCCAGCAACCGCAGGCGTGCGAATCTCAGGCGCACGGAGCTCGACTCATTCGACGACAACACGCGCGATTGGGCGAACCTGCCTGAGGGGCCGGCCGGATCGATCGCCGAGCGCATCCTCTCGGACGACGTCGCCGACTACGTCCGTTTCCGCGCGGCGTGCGCGGCTTGGCGCGCGTGCACCGACGTCGAGCCCCGAGCGTACAGCGTCCTCGACCGTCGCTTCCACCCTCGCGCTGGATCATGCTCCCGAGCACCTTGAACGCCGCCGGCGACCGGCGGCTCTTCCTGAACGTCTTCACCGGCGAGCGCGTCCGCGCGCGCCTCCCTGACGCCCGCCGTTGTTACATTCTTGGGCACACCGCCGAGGGCCTAGTCCTCCTGTGCCGGAAGGACACTTGCCTCATCCAGCTCCTCAACCCGCTGACGGGGCAGATCGCCGATCTCCCCAGTGCAACAACGCTCTGGAAACACCATGTCGAAATAGAGGATCCGGTCTGCGTGGTGCCGGGCTTGCAAACGACTTCACAATTGCGCTTCTGTTCGGTCACTCCGATGTAGCTTTCGCCAAGCCCGGCGACGAGTCTTGGACGACGCGGCGTGACATTCGCCCCCCAATCGTATCTTCGTTTGTGTTTACAGGCCGCTTTACTGCATCACCACAGAGAGTATCTTACTGCTGGAAGCTACGGCCGACCAGCGTCCAGAGCTGGTGCAAGTGGCCAAGTACACCCTGGGCCGTCCCGTCAGCTGGTTGGATAACATATACCCGGTGGACAACGGCGGCCGTACTCTGTTTATTTGTTTCCGTCATGGATTATCGAAAGACAACTGTGATTCAGAGGACAAGTACTGCACGTACCGAGCAAACGTGGACACGGGAGAAATGATACCCACGGAAGTACTTGATGGCCACTCCCTCTTCGTCGACCAGTATGACACACGCTCAATCTCGGTCCCTGCTGGGATTTCGCCTTCGATCAAGCCTGACACCATCTACGTGTGCAAGGGTTATTACAAGAATTCTCGTCGACCAAGAATTGATGCATTCGATGCCTTGGGTGGAAGCTTGGAAGAACCCAACTTTGATGAGGACGACATTGCTTATTTATCACGCTATGGCTGTGGTTATTAAACGAGCTGTATATCTTTTGATTATAGTAAAATGGCGAGGTGGGGATTCATCGTTCATGGCTGGTGGAGGAAAATGCACTAGAGGAAGAAGATGTGGTTGGTCCAATTGTCCATTAGCTTGAAAAGAAAACTGTGCCTTTTGCGTCAAAGAAAGAAAAGACAACTATACTTCTTTGGATCGTGTACTATTTAATGTAATGCAATAATGATTTTGGACCAGTAAAAAAAATTAATTAACCATTCAAAAAAATTTAATGATTTCAGGTGCTTCACGATCGCGGCAATTAGTAGGTTTCACCGTGCTTCTGGTATCGGTCCCTGGGTCAAGAGCAGATGCACACATTTGAAAGTCATGTGACATCCATGTTAAAATACCATAATAAATTAAGGTCGTATAAGAATAAGTTCATACGATTCATGTCCAATTGTATCATTGAAAAGAAAGAATGGTAACTGAATTAACAAAAGCCTGCTGTAGTACTTATAGGCAACTTGGATGCAACTGTAACATTACTCTTTATTATTACTACCATCAGCATAGGCTAGTCCCAATGGACTATTTCATTTTGTTATTTCCAAGTTTGCCACATAAACAAAAGAGCATTAATTTCATAGATGAAATAGGTCACACAATGTATTGTTTCATTTACACGGTTTCATAGGAGCAAATGCAAGACACAAGTTACCTTGGAAACAATGTAGACATGGTTTCATCTAGATGAAACCCCTTTACTCTCTTTCTTCATTAATTTGTTGCCACATCATCAAAATTGCTTACATGGCATCCTATTTAATGAAAATGAAACTCCCATTGGGAGTAGCCTTAAATGTCATAAGCTGGTGCATCCAGATTAATTAGCCTATTTAAGCTACTCAACAAGTCATAACACCAATGCTCCATTCTAGATGGGCCTGCAACTTCGCATCAACTCAGGTTGGCAATGGTGCCCAATTGGGCTTCCATCTTGGTAAGACGGCTCTCAAGTCTCAACATATATTTCGGTCAAAAAAGTCTCAACATATTGGTTGGCATTTGGCAACACACATATTTGCCGCGTCCGAGCATTATATGGCCGGATGTAGTAAGGATCTACAACAAAACCTGACTGATTCGTTTGCCTTTTTGTCGAGGCATCGTAAAGCACGAGGAATCCACAGCTTCGTCCTTAGTAACTTGTTATGAGTTTCCAGCTGTTGTGCGATCCCAGAGCTTTCCTCCCATCATCATATATCACGATTCTCCAATCAGCCGTCCTCGTGCGAAGCACAAGCGCATGGGCGACTGGGCGAACCTGCCCGACGGGCCGGCGGGATCAATCGCGGATCGCCTTCTCTCGGACCATGTCGCCGACTACGTTCGTTTCCGCGCTGCGTGCGCGGCGTGGCGCGCTTGCACCGTCGAACCCCGCGCGCACAGCGTCCTTGACCGGCGGTTCCACCCCTTGCGCTGGATCATGCTCCCGGCCACCTTGAACGCCGCCGGCAACCAGAGGTTCTTCCTTAACGTCTTCACCGGCGATCGCGTCCGCGTGCGCCTCCCTAATCCCGGCTGCTCCTATGTTCTCGGGCACACCGCCGAGGGCCTGGTTCTCCTGTGCCGGAAGGACACTTACGTCGTCCAGCTCCTGAACCCACTGACAGGACAACTCGCCGATCTCCCAAGTGCAACCACGCTTCTGGAGGAGACTCCCTGCTGCATCGAATGGAGTCTGGACGACGAACTAGAGTTACTAGAGGAGTTCGGTCTGCGTGGTGCCGGGCTTGCCGATAACTCCACAATTGTGCTTGTTTATGGTTTCTCCCATGTAGCCTTCGCCAAACCCGGTGACAAGTCTTGGACGAGACGGCTGAACATCTTCCACCCGGTCCTATCTGCGTTTCCGTTCGCGGGCAGTAAATCTTCCACCCGGTCCTATCTGCGTTTCCGTTCGCGGGCCGCTTTTACTGCATCACAAAAAAGGATATCTTTGTTGTGGAAACTACGGTGAACCAGCAACTTGTGCAAGTCGCCAGTTACACGCTGGACCTTCCGGTCCTGGCGTCTCATAGAACTTACCACAATGCCGATAAGCTGGTTTGTTTATTAAGTCATATGTTTTTAGACCTGGATACTTGCCAGGCGTACCGGGCAAACTTGGACACGGGAGAAATTATACCGATGAAAGGACTTATGACCAATTGAGAAAATGTGGAGGAAAGTAGGGGAAATGGCCGATACTACTGGAAGAATTCCTCTTTGGCTGATAGGTACTGTAACCGGTATTCTTGTGACTGGTTTAATAGGTGTTTTCTTTTACGGTTCTTATTCTGGATTGGGTTCATCTCTATAGTAATCGGAGGAGCCAGATTGTAAACATGAAAAAGTATGGTCATGCAATGTTCGTCTGCCCCTACAACACGCGTTCAGTCTGGGTGCCTGCCTGGGTTTCGCCGACCATCAAGGCTGACACAATATCTACGTGTGCAAGGGTTTTAAAAGTTCTAGTCGACCGAAAGTTGAGGCATACCATACCTTGGATGGAAGCATGGAACGACCCAACTTTGATGCAGAGGACATTGCTTACTATTTATCATGTTATGTTCGTGGTTATTAAACTAGCTGAGTACGAACGAAACACCTGTACACTACAAAATTCCTATGAATCCCCGACAGCTTCTGTACATGTGGCCGACAGTTTTTGCATTTTAGTGTAATCTTTTGAGTGGCCAACAGTTTTGTAGTACAAATTTCTATCTTTCCCAACAATTTTAGCAAATTCTCTACAAACTTATTCACTGCAATTTTCACATCTACTTAAAATATGCTACAAACTGTCAGCCACTTTTACAAAAAGAATGTCAGGAATCTTGGAAAATCTTGTAGTGGTAGCTCTTAGGGTGAATGATGAAATTATAATTCTATAAACTTTGATGCATTTGTAAACCAGTTACTTTCGAAGTTTCATAATTATTTTTTCTACATTCAAATTAAACATAACCTTTTTCTAGCTAAAAAAAGATCGAATCAGCAGGGAGCCCCCAATTTAATTTTATAATTTTGGTTTTATATACTCCATCTGTCCCAAAATAGATGTCGTTTTACGAGTTGGGCACGACAATTGGGGGGATGAATAGGGAGATAGTGCACGGGAAACAAGAATGGGTAGATGAGTTGTAATGGAAAGCTAGAGTGATAGCCTTTGTGGGACAAATTTTGAATTCTAAAGTGACAGCTATTTTGAGATGAAGGGAATACATGTTACAAGGTTATTGGCCCAAAAGAAGACCCTAACCAAGGACACTATCAGAGACTACTCAACCAACTTTCTGCTTTGGGAGTTCTTTTGCTCCAGGCTTTCAATCGTTTTTTGTTCTGCTTAAACTTGACAGCAAAAGTAGCTAGATTCTCATGAAGGGAGTGGTATATAGAGCCAAATTCCCACTTGCACTAATGGCCAACTCCGGCGGCTGAGGCGGGATCCAAATGGAAGTTGGTGCGGCCAAGAAAGAGAGACCAATGGTGGTGCGGCTGGCGGCACTCATATCCATTAGAGAAGAAAGGAACCTTAGAAAAGCACCAGTCCAAAGCAGGTTCACAGCAGAAGCAACTTCTCTTGCGTGCTGGCTACCCCTTTGACCAGGTAGGGACCACAAGGATAAAGAAACAATAAACTTGCATCCAAGTTGGCCCCCCTACGCGGATCTCGAGAAAAAAACGATGAATATGGGGCGCATGATAAGGTCGGCGGTCGCTTGTACGAGTGGGATTCATTTTCGCGAGTGGTATGCCATCATTTGCACTGTTTATTTAAAGCCCTGAAATTTAGTCCAATAGTTTTCAAAGCCAAAGAGAGCGGATTTAGGTATTGTAGTTCCCTATATTATTAATTTTTTGATGACGTGGCCTACCTGCCATATTCTTGGGAGCACAACCGAGGGCCTAGTAGTCCTCCTCCTAGGCAGCTACGACGAAGTTGTGCGGCTCATCAACCCGATGACGGGGCAGGTCACCGACCTTCCACCGGCGACCAAGCTACTGACAGACGAGGGTCGGAGCGTTTTTGGCAATGACATGCGTGGTGCTGGTGTCACCAACGACTCCACAGTCGTGCTTTGTTTTGAATCCTTTTCTCTAGCCGTCGCCAAGCCCGGCGACAAGTGCTGGACGCACCTCTATTCCCACAGCAGAATCGCTTCGACGGTAGCATTTGCAGGCCACGTCTACTGTGCCACAAAAACACACATCTCGGTGGTACAGATCTTGGAGAACCAACGGCCGCAGCTGGTGGCGGTTGCCAATCACAAACTAGACGAGGGAGATCCTTCAACATTGGAGTTAGAAGACGAGCTGTACAGAGGGAAAAGCCAGATTCTTTTGGTGGATCATGATGGAGAGTTAATTCTTTGTCATCGTCGTCGCTGTGAACATGGCGATCATGGGAGCTGCAAGTTGTATCGTGTCAACTTGGACACAAGGAACACGGTGCCCTTGGCTACACTCAATGGACATGCCTTGTTGATCAGTAGGAGACAGTCGACCCTTGTGGCTAGCGGGGTATCCCCGTCCATCAATGCTGATACCGTGTATGCGTGCTGGCCAAGTTTGGTCGCCTTTGATCTCTTGGGCAGATGCAGCGAGCCCAAGTTCAAGGAAGACGATGTTGCATATTATGTATCTTGTTATGTGCTACCTCCATATGTTTATTGATAACGTTTGGTTAGTACTACCTTCATTTGTTTGCTAACCAGCGTGACCAATGTACCTCCAAAATGAAAAATAATGTCTTGTACTAATATCTTTTTAGAGATTTATAATATTTTGGAAGCCCATGTTTGGCTATTTTTAACGGGAAGTCAGGTTATTTTAGGCGACTGTTCAGTAGCTTCACAAAAACTAAATATTCAATACTTGACGAGGCGACGTCCCCAAGCTTCGCCTCCACGGCGGTGAAAGCGCTGTGCTACAGCAGCGCACGCTGCAGCCGTGGGTCGAACCGTGGATGCCATCCTCGGCGAGACGGCGGAGGCGGCGCGGAGGAGGAGCACGGCGGAGGGGCACCGGGGACGCCATCATGCTGCGCTCGACCAGCTCATTGCTCCGGCTCCCGCGCCGTCAAGCCATCGAGGTCCACTCCCCTGTTGCCACCAAATCGACGACTGCCGCCACCAAATCGAGGTCTGTCGCCACCAAATCGAGGACTGCCCCGCAGCCAGCTACCTTCCATCAACGTCTGACGGCGTCGAATCGGGCGGAGCAGGGCACTGCGTGGAGTAGGTCGCGGCGGCGCGGGCGCGTGCGGCGCGCGGAGCAGGACGGGGGCGGGGGCTGGGGTGGGCACGCACGGTGGCGCTCGAAGCAGGGTGGGGAGGGGGTTGCGGGCGCGAACGGCGGCGTGGCGCGAGCGGGTGGGGCGCTGCGGCGCGTGTGGGCGGGCGCGGCCCGAGGGGCAGCGTGCGGGGCGAGCGCTGCGGCGCAGTGGTGGGCGCGCGTAAGCAGGGCGCCAGCAGGGCGGGGCCGGGGCCGGGGCCGGGCGGGGGCGCACGGCGCGTGCAGCAGGGCAGAGGCGGGGGCGGGGGCGCGGGCGCGGGTGCGCACAATGGAGCGGCGCGGGGCGCGCGGGGCGAGCGCCGGGCGACGGTTGCCTCTCCAATTGTGGTGGCGGTTGAAGTTCTTAAAATCTGCATGTTCAACATGAGAGGCATCTGGAAATTGCCTTTCCATTGTTGGAGTCAGCCTTAGGGTCTCTCATTCTGCTTCCAGTTATATCAGCAGTTTTTTAATGAAGATCGGCAACTAAGACTAGACACACATTTGAAAAGTGAAACACATACAGGACTAACGGACATGAAAGTACATTCACAGAGGTACTAGTACAAACCTGATCGATTCCGTTTCCTTCTCTCTTTGAAACGTAACGCACGAGGAGAAATAATTCGTGCAAGTCTCCTGTTGTTATGCGATTCCAATTGCTTTGGCTCGTCGGTCGTCCGGTCTCCCAACAATCCCCACCCTCGCCGATCTAGTAGCTGCCGCGACGCAGCTTCACGCGCGCCGGCCCGAGCTTGGCGAACCATGGCATCACCATCAGGCGGTCCGCCGCCCAGCACCGAGGTCCAACGGGCGCACAGCCGCCGACGTGTGAAGCGCAAGCGCAAGGGGCTCGAGCTTGACGACAGCACGCGCGACTGGGCGAACCTTCCTGACGGGCCGGCGGGATCGATCGCGGAGCGCCTCCTCTCCAACGACGTCGCCGACTACGTCCGCTTCCGCGCGGCGTGTGCCGCGTGGCGCGCGTGCACCGTCGAACCCCGCGGGCACAGCGTCCTCGACCGGCGGCTCCACCCCCGGCGATGGATCATGCTCCCGCACACCTTGAACGATGCCGGCAACCGGCGGCTTTTCCTCAACGTTTTCACCGGCGAGCGCGTCCGCGTGCGCCTCCCTGATCCCCATCGCTGCTATGTTCTCGGGCACACCGCCGAGGGCCTGGTCCTCCTGTGCCGGAAGGACACGTACCTCGTCCAGCTCCTCAACCCACTGACGGGGCAGCTCGCCGACCTCCCCAGTGCAACCACGCTTCTGGAGGAGGCACTGGCTGTTCAGCTGTCGAAGTACCACCAGTCCCAGCAGCAAATGGAGCCTGGACGACGAACTAAAGGCCTTCCGTCTGCGTGGTGCCGGGCTTGCCGATGACTCCACAATTGCGCTTCTTTTTGGTTTCTCCGATCTCGCCTTTTCCAAGCCCGGCGACGAGTCTTGGACGACGCGGCTGGACATCTTCCCCCCGATCCTATCCGCGTTTCCGTTCGCCGGCCGCTTTTACTGCATCACCAAAAAGGACATCTTCGTGGTGCAAACCACGGTGAACCAGCAACCACCACAGCTTGTGCAACTCGCCAGTTACACGCTGGACCTTCCGGTCGAGGCGTTTCATAAAATTTACCACAACGGCGATATGTTGATTTGTTTCGGTCATCTGTTTCTAGACCACAAAGTCAGTTTTGAGGATAAGTACCGGGCGTACAGGGCAAACTTGGACACGGGAGAAATGGTACCAACGAAAGGGCTTGCTGGTCATGCAATGTTCGTCTGCCCGTACAACACGCGTTCAATCTGGGTTCCTTCCAGAGTTTCGCCGACGATCAAGGCTGACACCATCTACGTGTGCAAGGGTTATAAGGGTTCTGGTCCACCGAAAGTTGAGGCATTTGATACCTTGGATGGAAGCGTGGAACGACCCAACTTTGATGCAGAGGACATTGCTTACTATTTATCTTGTTATGTTCGTGGTTATTAAACTATGTTAACGTGTATATGTATTGTATGACTTGAGCATCAAGGCTGTTAGTTTAGATGTATATCTCCAGCCTTATCTCTTGCCTTGTAATCGGGATTTATTCCCTTGTAATCGGGATTTAAACTAGATGAGTACGAACGAAACACCTGTATACTACAAAATTCCTACCGACAGCTTTTGTATATGTGGCCGACAATTTTTGCATTTAAGTGTAATCTTTTGAGTGGCCGACAGTTTTGTAGTAAAAATTTCTATCTTTCCTAATAGTTTTAGCAAATTCTCTACAAACTTATTCTCTACAAACTCATTCCCTACAGTTTTCACATCTAAATAAAACATGCTACAAACTGTCAACCACTTAATTCTGGAAAATCTTGTAGTGGTAGCTCTTAGGGTGAACGATGAAATTATATTTCTATAAACTTTGATGCTATATTTGTAAACCAGTTTACTTTGATGTTTCATAATTATTATTTCTACCTTCAAATTAAACATAACATTTTTTCTAAAAAATGATCAAATCAGCAGGGAGCCCCCAATTTAATTTTATAATTTTGGTTTTATATACTCCCTCTGTCCCAAAAATAGATGTCGTTTTATGAGTTGGGCACGACAATTGCGGAGGGATGAATAGGTAGATAGTGCACCCGAAACAAGAATGGGTGGATGAGTTGAACTGTAATGGAAAGCTAGAGTGATAGCTTTTGTGGGACAAATTTTGAATTCTTAAGTGACAACTATTTTGGGATGAAGGGAATACATGTTAAAGCATCTCCAAAAGAGCCTCATAAACCTCCCATAAATCAAAATATTGGGATCCAATAAAAAAAACCATCTCCAACAGGACCTCAAAACCACCCTCAGTTTTTTCATAGCTCCTAAACTTCCCTCATTTGTAGCTACAAACAGGGGAATAATTGGGCTTCCATCTCTTCTTTTTGCTATGAAATTAATGTTTTTGTGGCCCCCAAATGCTGATGTGGCCCAATCAAAAGTTTATTAGTCCATTCTTAGGGGAGGACTGTCGGAGGAGGAGAGAAAAGCTGCCTCTCATAATTTTTTGATTCTTTCGAAAAATAAGTTTACGGGGCTAATTTTATAGGAGTCTCTTGGAGACGCTCTTACAAGGTTATAGGCCCAAAAGAAGACCCTAACCAAGGACACTGTCTGAGACTACTCAACCAATTTTCAGTTTTGGGAGTTATTTTGCTCCAGGCTTTCAATCCTTTCTCTAGTCTGCTTAAACTTGACAGCAAAAGTAGCTAGATTCTCATGAAGGGAGTGGTATATAGAGCCAAATTCCCACTCATACTAACGGCCAACTCCGTCGGCTGAGGCGGGATCCAAATGGAAGTTGGTGCGGCCAAGAAAGAGAGATCAATGGTGGTGCGGTCAAGAAAGAGAGATCAATGGTGGTGCGGCTGGTGGCATTCGTATCCATCCGAGAAGAAAGGAACCTTAGGGCGGTTGAGGAACGCCTGAACACTTGCTATATCTAAAGCACCAGTCCAAAGCAGCTTCACAGCACAAGCATCTTCTCTCGCGCGCTGGCTACAACCCTTTGACCAGCTGGGGACCACAAGGACAAACAAACAATAAACTTGCATCCAAGTTGGGCCCCCCTACGGGGATCTTGAGAAAAAATGATGAATATCAGAATATAGGGCACATGATAAGGTCGGCGGTCGCTTGTATGAGTGGGATTCATTTCGTGAGTGGTATGCCATCAACTTGACTGTTTCTTGAAGCCCTGACATTTAGGGAGTGTTCGTTTCTCTAGGCCTAATTTTAGGCCTGCTAGAATCTTGTTATTTAAAGGTATTAAATAAAGTCTAATTAAAAAACTAACTACAGAACCTTGTACTAATTTGTAAGACGAATCTAGTGAGAGTAATTAAGCCGTGATTAGATGATGATTATTATAGTATTACTGTAGCAAAACATAGCTTAATTAGGCTCGTTAGATTCGTATCGCAAATTAGCGCACATCTGTGACAAGGTTTTGTAATTTGACTTATTTAAGACGCCTAAATAGTAAGATTAGTTTTGATGTGACCTTTAGGCCTAAAAACACGAACACGCCCTAGTCTAATAGTTTTCAAAGCCAAAGAGAGTGGATTTAGGTATTGCAGTTCCCTATGTTATTATTATTATTCTTGCAGTACATAATGGATATTAACATTATTTTGTTACTCTATGCAAATGCAATAATAATTCTTGGAGTACTTCGTTACAGCCGGGTCAAAGCATGCAAGGCGGCGGGTGTGCCGTGTACTGATCGATTTCGGTTGTCTTTTATGGAGGCATCATTAAGCACGAGGATTCTTTAGCTTCCTTATAAGTAAGTAAATCCGCCGAGCCTCCTGCTGTTGTACGATCCCAATGCTTTCAACCCAAATCATCCAAGGATTCTTCTCTCACGCGGCGCAGCCGCCGGGAGACAGCCTCCAACGCGCCGGCCGAAGCTTGGCGAACGAACGTCCATGGCATCATCATCAGGCGCTCCGCCACCCAGCAGCCGCAGGCGTCCGAATCACAAGCGAACGGGGCTCGAGTTCGACGACACTGGCCGCGATTGGGCCAACCTGCCTGAGGGGCCGGCGGGATCGATCGTGGAGCTCCTCCTGTCTGACGACGTCGCCGACCACGTCCGTTTCCGCGCGGCGTGCGCGGCTTGGCGCGCGTCGTGCTCTGTCGAACCCCGCTCCCAGTGTCCTTGACCGGCGGTTCCACCCCCGGCGCTGGATCATGCTTTATACTAGCAAAAAATTCAAGTGTTTTCATAGGTTGTAACACTTGTATTTTTGTTACACCTCTACTACTCAAAATTTACACCATCACTCTTCAAAATTTATACCAAAACGTCACTGTAATTTTTATATAACATGATTGTAATTCTAGCATATACCAATGCCTATTGTGTAATAAAAAAATCATGTTTTGAGAGACCTTACAACATGCACAAATCTTCATATAAATCTAAATCATTAAATTCTAAGTATCTGATGTATTCATCTGTACCGGCCGTATAAAAAAAATCATACTAGACTGGCCCCACATACAAAACAAAATCCAACGCACACAGGTAGCCATCGAACGTTTAGAAAATCGAGTGTTGCACAGCGCCAAAACACTCGAGCGTCTTTTAGCTTTTCCGTTAGTCCTCCTGTGCCAGAAGGACACCTACCTCGTCCAGCTCATCAACCCACTGACAGGGCAGATCGCCGACCTCCCCAGTTTAGCCACGCTCCTGAAGCAGAGGCGCAGCGACCCATTCGAGCAGCAGCGCTCCAACAAGTGGAGTCTGGACGACGAGCTTGAAACCTTCTGTCTGCGCAGTGCTGGACTCGACGACAACTCCACTTTTTTTTTTTTAATGTCACTGGGGAGAGCATTCCACCTGAATTGTATTCAAAGTGTGGCAGACCACAATCAACGGCCTCGTTTTTTAGAGAAACGAGACAAAAAACTCTACACCGCTCGATTAATTTGGGAAAATCAGGCAAAAACCGTGATAACTACCTAGCTAAACTAGACCTCAACCAACAAGCCCCAGCACAAGAGGCGAGATTGTGGCGTAACCACGATTAAGAAAACACTAGACCCTAGCACAAGAGTAAATTGTGGTGCAACCACAAAGACAACACTACACCCTAGCACAAGGGCAGAAAGTGGCCTAACAATAGATCACAAACAGCGAAGATTTTGCACGACGATACCTTCAGCAAGGATCATGACGCCACAACGCCATCATCGTCGGCCCAAGAACTGGGCTGGGTTTGCACCTGACAGATCCATGACAGAAGCACTGGGAGGCACATCAAGACGCCTCCAAGGTGGAAACGACACCCACAGGCGCCGTCGTCAAAGGCTTTCGCCGTCTATAGCACGTTACCTTACAAGCAAGACGAATTCACAACATCATGGAGACCGCATGGCCACTGCTGCACTTGAGCTCTTAGCAGCTCGCACGAGCAGCAAGGCGCACAACGTCAGTTCAGGTCCCGAGCGCATAAGCCGCGCCGACGCGTGCCCTGTTGAATTATTGGGCCTTTTATTAAGCCCATAATGGAGCAATAATTCTATTTAGTCTAGGCCCATAATTAGTGCATTAATGGTTTAGTCCCACATGGGATTCCTACCATAGATAGACTCGACTTATTAGGTGGATTTCCGGTTGATCCCCTAGAGAAGTTGAGAGAGGTTAGTGGTGAACCACACGCGCGCGCGCGCGCCGCCGCCGCCGCTGCCGCCGAGCCGAGGCGTGGCTGGCGGGCGGTGCGGTGCGGGCGTGCGGGCGTGGCGGGCGCGTCGCGTCCGTCCGTCATGGAAGTTTTGATATATTGAAACGGTGCGTCCCATATAATCGACGCCTTTTCGCTACGAAGGAGTCACGCCTGTTCGTCCTTACGGAGGCGTCACGTCTGTTCGTTCGAGGGGTCGCATCTGTTCTGTTTCCATATATAGCGTCTTCCCGGACTTCTCTGCGCACAGAATCTAGGAGAGCAGGCCTCCGAAACCCTGTTCCGTAAGCGACATCTGCCGGGTGTGCGGGCGATCAGGTTTTTGGGGAGCGACATCGCGACTGCTCGATCGACTCGTGGGCGTTCTGCACTGCGTACAACGTCCTGCATCAACTTAGATCGACTACATCGAACAACTCAAGAACAATGGTTCTTGGAAATGGATCTTCCAGCGCCTCCGACGCAGGATCTTCCGCTGGGTACGTTCTTGTCTTTCTGATCAATTTGTTCGTCGTTTTTATCACCTTATTGAGGAATTTATGGATTAAATTAAGTAGAAAAATGCCTAATTTCTTGACAATCCAAAAACCTGATATTAGGCAATTTTCTGTTAGCGGTTTTGCTGCTGCACTGAAACCAAACGCTTTTGATGGGTCTTCCTATAAGAGATGGCGTGCTCAGATGGTCCTGTGGCTTACAGCAATGAACTGCTATCACGCCGCGAACGGTAAGCCAGAACAGTTCACTCCAGAGGAGGAGGAACGGTTCAATATGGCTGATAATCTGTTCAGAGGCGCCGTGATTAGCGCTCTTGCTGATAAGTATAAGGATTCATATATCACGTGCACCTCTGCGAAAGAACTATGGGATGCTCTGGACGCTAAGTTTGGTGTTTCTGATGCCACGAGTGAACTGTATATCATGGAGCAGCTTTTTGACTACAAGATGGTTGAGAACCGTTCTGTAGTTGAACAAGCTCATGAGATTCAGGCTTTGGCAAAAGAACTCGAACCGTTTCCATGTGTGTTGCCTGACAAGTTTGTGGCTGGCGGTATTATCGCCAAGTTGCCATCTACTTGGAGAGATTTTACTACCCAACTGAAACACAAGAGGCAAGAGTTTAGCGTGTCTGAACTCATAGGGACTCTTGATGTTGAGGAAAGGGCGAAAGCAAAAGACACACGTAGAAAGAGCGTAGTAGAACCTTCTAGTGCCAATATGGTGTGAAAGGTTACTTCATCAAAGAAGAAGAAGAAAGGGGCTGAGAAGCCTAAGCAATCAACCACTTTTAAGAAGAAAAAGAACAAAGAAAGTGGCTGCTTTGTTTGCGGGAGCACTGAGCATTGGGCAAATACGTGCCCAGACCGCAAAGTTAAGCAGGAGAAGAAATCTGCAAACGTGGTCATTAGCGAGACTGGAGGGACTTCTGGTACGGTAATTCTACACCCATTGTCCTTTCTGTCTGTCAAACACCTGAGTGGTGGATTACTGGGGCTAATGTACATGTGTGTGCTGATATCTCTTTGTTTTCTTCTTATGAGGCCGGAGTGACAGGAGACTTGTTGATGGGAAATGGGTCACATGCTCGTGTTCTTGGTGTTGGTACGGTCATTCTGAAGTTTACTTCGGGAAAGACGGTGCTATTGAAGCACGTGCAGCATGTCCCCTCAATCAAAAGGAATCTTGTTAGTGGCTCTCAATTGTGTCGAGATGGTTATAAATTAGTTCTTGAGTCTAATAAATGTATACTTTCTAAGTATGGGACATTTGTTGGAAAAGGCTATGATTGCGGAGGCTTGTTCCGCTTTTCTTTACTTGACAATGTTTTGTAATAAGGTTGTGAATAATATTCTTACTTCGAATGAGTCGAATGTTTGGCATTCACGACTTTGTCACATTAACTTTGGTTGTATGACGCGGTTAGCAAAACTGAATTTAATCCCAAAATTTGACATGGTCAAAAGTTCTAAGTGCCATGCTTGCGTGCAATCTAAGCAACCTCGCAAGCCTCACAAGGCTGCGGAGGCGAGGAACTTAGGGCATTAGAACTTGTTCATTCCGATCTATGCGAGATGAATGGCGAATTGACTAGAGGTGATAAAAGATACTTCATGACTCTCATAGATGATTGTACTAGATATTGCTATGTGTATCTGCTGAAATCCAAAGATGAAGCTTTGCATTACTTTAAAATCTATAAAGCTGAAGTAGAAAACCAACTAGAGAGGAAGATTAAACGTTTAAGGTCTGATCGTGGTGGAGAATACTTTTCTAATGATTTTTCTGAATTCTGCGTGGAACATGGTATTATTCATGAGAGGACACCGCCTTACTCACCTCAATCCAATGGGATTGCTGAGCGAAAGAACCGGACTCTAACTGATTTGGTTAACGCCATGTTAGAGACAGCGGGTCTTTCTAAGGAATGGTGGGGTGAGGCGATTTTGACAGCATGTCATGTCCTGAATAGAGTTCCCACAAAGGATAAAGAAATCACACCATTCGAGGAATGGCATAAGAAAAGATTAAATCTCTCATATTTGCGTACTTGGGGTTGTTTGGCCATGGTGAATGTGCCAATCGATAAGAAACGCAAACTTGGACCTAAAACTGTTGATTGTATCTTCCTGGGTTATGCTATGAACAGCGTGGGTTATAGATTTTTGGTAGTAAAATCTGGAGTACCTGACATGTTGGTCGGTACAATTTTGGAGTCCGAAGATGCTACATTCTTTGAGAGTGAATTTCCTTTAAAAAATGCACCTAGCACATCTAGTCATGAATCTACATTACCCTATGAGCATTTCATTCCGATAACACAAAATGAGGAACCCCCTGTGCACATTCCAGAGGAGGATGACAATCTAGTCACCCGTAAGGGTAAGAGACAAAGGACTGCAAAGTCTTTTGGAAATGACTTTATTGTGTACCTCGTGGATGACACTCCCAGAACCATTGAAGAGGCACTTTCATCTCCCAATGCTGACCTTTGGAAGGAAGCAATAAGGAGTGAAATGGATTCAATCATGTCTAATGGTACTTAGGAGCTGGTCGAGCGTCCTTACGGGTGTAAACCTATAGGATGCAAATGGTGTTCAAGAAAAAGCTTAGGCCTGATGGTACGATTGAGAGGTACAAGGCAAGACTTGTGGTGATGGGATATTCACAGAAAGAGGGTGAAGATTATTTCGACACCTACTCACCTATTGCTCGTTTGACCACGATTCGAGTATTACTTTCCCTGGCAGCCTCACATGGTCTTCTCGTCCATCAGATGGACGTTAAGACAGCTTTCCTTTATGGAGAGTTAGACGAGGAGATCTATATGGATCAGCCGGATGGGTTTGTAATAGATGGTCAAAAGAGTTTGGTGTGTAAGTTACTGAAATCCCTGTATGGCCTCAAACAAGGTCCTAGGCAATGGCACGAGAAGTTCGAAAGGACTTTGATATCGGCTGGCTTTGTTGTGAATGAAGCCGACAAATGTGTGTACTATCGGTATGGTGGGGGCGAGGGAGTCATCCTGTGTCTATACGTTGATGACATACTGATCTTTGGGACCAACCTTAATGTTATTAAGGAGGTCAAGGGCTTTCTGTCCAACAACTTTGAGATGAAGGATTTGGGAGTAACAGATGTTATTCTTAACATCAAGCTACAAAGAGAAGGCAATGGTGGGATTACTCTTTTGCAATCTCACTACGTAGAGAAGATCTTGAGTCGCTTTGGGTATAGCGATTGTCAATCTGCTCCCACGCCTTATGATCCTAGCGTGCTATTACGGAAGAACCAAAGAATAGCAAAGGATCAATTGAGATATTCCCAAATCATTGGTTCGCTTATGTATCTGGCTAGTGCTACGAGGCCTGATATCTCGTTTGCTGTGAGCAAGCTGAGTTGGTTTGTGTCAAAACCGGAAGATGATCACTGGCGAGCTCTTGAGAGAGTAATGCGCTATCTGAAGGGTACTATGAGCTATGGTATTCACTATTCTGGGTACCCGAGAGTACTTGAGGGATATTGTGATGCAAACTGGATATCCGACGCTGATGAGATGTATGCCACAAGTGGATATGTGTTTCTACTTGGAGGTGGCGCTGTTTCCTGGAAGTCTTGCAAGCAGACCATCTTAACGAGGTCAACTATGGAAGCAGAACTTACAGCTTTGGATACCGCCGGCATTGAGGCTGAATGGCTTCGTGATTTCCTTATGGATTTACCGGTGGTTGAAAAACCAATACCGTCTATTTCCATGAACTGTGACAATCAGACAGTGATAGTCAAAGTGAACAGTTCAAAGGATAACATGAAGTCCACAAGGCATGTGAAAAGGCGACTGAAATCTATCAGAAAATTGAGAAACTCCGGAATTATGTCATTGGACTACGTCCATACGTCTAAAAATCTGGCAGATCAATTTACCAAGGGACTATCACGTAATGTGATAGACAGTGCATCGAGTGAGATGGGCTTGAGACCCACTTGATAGGCTGTCATAGCGGTAACCTGTTCTATGTGGTCGGAGATCCCGTGAAGTAGAATGGTGAAACAAGCTAGTGACAGTTTGAGAGGAAAGACCCTTGACTGGTCTATCTCAGATGTACTTCTTTCCTAGAGAACTGTAAGGCAGGCTGGTTCATTAACGTTAATGTGTTCATAGTGGCTTATGAGAAGCAAAGATATCGTCCTACAGGATATCTTTAAAGAACACACCTATATGAGTTCGACTGCTAGTCACAGTCTATGAGATGGTGAGGATCTCTAGACACTCATGAATGGGCCAGAAGTATGACTTATATGCTTCAAACAGAGGGGATGCTTTTGGCAACCTAGTATCGGTAAAGGACTTGGGCAAAACTCTTTCGCACAAAACTGACAATTCAAGGCATAGTCCATTGTTCAGTTGTGAATAAGGTGTAACCTTTGTTCTAGATGAAGTTTAACTTAACAGTCTCCATCGAAACACCGGTATATTAAACGAGAGGAAGATAAATTTGAATGCATTCCTTATGAGCTCTAGACTTGGTGGGGATTGTTGAATTATTGGGCCTTTTATTTAGCCCATAATGGAGCAATAATTCTATTTAGTCTAGGCCCATAATTAGTGCATTAATGGTTTAGTCCCACATGGGATTCCTACCATAGATAGACTCGACTTATTAGGTGGATTTCCGGTTGATCCCCTAGAGAAGTTGAGAGAGGCTAGTGGTGAACCACACGCGCGCGCGCGCCGCCGCCGCCGCCGCCGAGCCGAGGCGAGGCGTGGCTTGGCTGGCTGGCGGGCGGTGCGGTGCGGTGCGGTGCGGTGCGTGCGGGCGTGGCGGGCGCGTCGCGTCCGTCCGTCATGGAAGTTTTGATATATTGAAACGGTGCGTCCCATATGAATCGACGCCTGTTCGTCCTTACGGAGGCGTCACGTCTGTTCGTTCGAAGGGGTCACGTCTATTCATTCGAGGGGTCGCGTCTGTTCCGTTTCTATATATAGCGCCTTCCCGGGATCGATCGATTACTCTCGATCATACGCTCACTACTCGTTCCATCTTCCGCTCGCTGTTGCTGTCAAAGACATCTCCGTCCCGAACTTCTGCGCGCACAGAATCTGGGAGAGCAGGCCTCCGAAACCCCGTTCTGTAAGCGACATCTGCCGGGTGTGCAGGCGATCAGGTTTTTGGGGAGCGACATCGCGACTGCTCGATCGACTCGTGGGCGTTCTGCACTGCGTACAACGTCCTGCATCAACTTAGATCGACTACATCGAACAACTCAAGAACAATGGTTCTTGGGAATGGATCTTCCAGCGCCTCCGGCGCAGGATCTTCCGCTGGGTACGTTCTTGTCTTTCTGATCAATTTGTTCATCGTTTTTATCACCTTATTGAGAAATTTATGGATTAAATTAAGTAGAAAAATACCTAATTTCTTAACACGCCCAACCGAAGACAAAGTCCGGCAGCAGCACCGCTCCCCGCCTGGTTGTAATTACCCGGGCGATGGTACCCGCGACGGGACTTGACGGTCACGGTGGCTGCTAGGAGTAATTAAATGAAGAATCTTTAAGGTTTAGGAGTACATAGCGTAAGTAGTATCAGAATAACTTGTCTGCACCGCTTGTCTGCACCGCGCGATGCTGCCGGACACGCATGGCAGCGTTGCTAATGTACATCTCCCGGCGCGAGACACTGCTTAGACTGACTTCAATAGGGAGAGGCAAACTCACTTTTCCTCTCCAATTGCTACTGTGCATGATGTATTTAGCTCCAACAGATGTTGCAAAGGCAGGAGACAATTTGCATGGGAGGAGAGAGGCGATCCAAAGTTGCAATCCCTCTCTCCTTAAATGCATTTCGGCGACGGGACCCACGAGGGCCGCGTGGCGCGGCGGAGGCGGCCGGGGCGCGGTGGAGGCGGGCGGTGCGACGGAGGTCGAGCGGCGCGGCGCGGCGGAGGCGACCGAGGCGGCCGGGGCTCAGAGGAGCGCGGGTGAGGCGGCCGGGCGCAGTGGAGCACGACGGAGGCGGGCGAGGCGGCCGGGGCAAGATGGAGCGCGTCGGAGGCGGGCGAGGCTGCCGGGGCGGGTGGAGCGCGGCGGAGGCGGGCGAGGCGGCCGGGCGCGGTGGAGCGTGGAGGAGGCGGGCGGCGCGACAGAGGTCGAGCGGCGCGGCGGAGAAGGAGAGCACGTCCACACCGTCCTTGAATTGGCAGGTGCCCTTCCACTTCTTGGGCGGCGACGGCAGGCTGGCATCGTCGAACGTCGAAGGACGGGTCTAGGCAGGATGCCGGTGTCAAGGAGCCCAATCACCACTCCACGGCCGAACTCGGAACGAGTGGGGGAGGGAGGGAGGCGCAGGAGGACGGCGCGAGGAGGAGGCGGGCGAGGGCAGCGCGCGGAGGAGCGGGGTAGGACGGCGCGGCGGCGAGCTGGGAGAGCACGGCGCGGTGGCGAGCTGGCGGCGCGGTGGCGAACTGGGAGAGCGAGAGGCGCTAGGAGCGGCGTGCTGGCGGAGGAGATGCATCTGCTGTTGGAGATGAAGCTGTGCGAACCAAAAGCAAACTATTGTACATGTTATGCAAAGCTGATTTTGCCTCTCAAAAAAGCCTCTTGCTGTTGGAGTCAGCCTTAGGGGTTAGTTTGGTTGACACCCTCACCCAGGCTGCTTGAGTCGGGCGCGAGCGACAGCCGCAGGCGTCCGAAATCGGATGCCTGAGGATGTTGCCTGGTTCACTGCCATGCATCGTGACAAACAACATCGTCGACCACCTATTTCCTGCCTCGCTTTCGAGCCACAACCAAACCACCCGACGGGTAACACCGCGCAGAGCACGCTGCCCGCAACCTCTCCGCGCCAGCGCGCACAAACTCACTTGTCCAGCATCAGCGTCCGTGTCAGCGATTAGTCTTCTTTTTCAGGTATATCGATATGTTCCCCTATATATCGATTTGTACCTTTGCTGCTTCTTACTCGGTTTGTAACTCCTGTACATGATCTATCAATATGTAGCTAGCGGGTACCATCAAAACAAACTTTTTCCGTGGTGCCCTGCGAGATGGAGGCGGCGGACTCGGAGAGTTCGGTGGTAGCGATGGAGGTGACGAACACAGCGTGCCATACTAATGCTGAAGCGAAAGGTGGGTGGGTGATGGCAGATAGGTGGAACGAAACAGAGATGAACCGTTTGTCAGAGTTATTGACGATACTGTGGCATAAGAAGGCAGACGAACTTAAGCTGAAGAAGGTAATGAAGGCGGATGTCCAAGGGGAGGAGATGGATTGGGACAGCGACGACAAGCGGGTGAACCACTTTCGCAAGAGCTGGATCGCCGAATGGTCCAGCAAGTGGGGTTCATTGGAGGACATCAGTGAGTTCTCGATAAAATATTCTGCGCATCGATTCCTTTGACTATAATTGATTTTAGTTCGATTCGTGATTATAAATATTTAAAATCTGGAATTTCTGAATTGTTTGGTTCTTATACAACTTGGCTACTCTTCCCTGACTCGATTCTACTACACCTGCGTGCAGCAGTGATCAATTCCATGCCCTTTACATATCACCGTGCACCGCCGTGCGCCTACCCCTGTGGCACTCTACAGATTTACTCAGACAAGATTGTAAGACTGAGTGGGGGCTTAAAGTGGCCACTTGATGTGTTCGGTATGGTTGCCGTACGCGACCCTATTGATAAAAATCTCAACATTATTTTCTACCGGACAAGGGATAGATGTCAAACCCTCACTGAAAAGGTTTGTAGTACCTTTTTTCATTCACTTATTTGGTTGTTTCTTGCTGTGATGCACTGCGTTCGTTAGTGATATAGCAATCTTCTCCTTCATAGTACCTGGCATTTTCATCTGAATCCTAGCATGAAAATGTTTTAGGTTTGATTGCAAGGCATTGATGATAGAAAAATATTTTAAATAGGCGACAATATAATTTTATTTGGATTATTGTGCACAGTGAAAAATCTACAGTTTGCTCATCACCAACAAAAATGCGCATGTGTTACTCACATTGCATTATTATTTATGCTATGCGTTTTTGCTGCTCAATGCATTCTTTTTTTTTTTTTTTTGGCTTCAGCTTGCTAATGACTCGTTTGGTTACGATGCATGCAGGATCCATTCTTGCCATTGACAGGTCCCACTCGTGCTGTTCTGGTGACAGAACCTTCGCTGGGCCCGGTGACGATGGATGCTGAGCTAAAAGTGAAGGGCAATACCGATTCTGAAGATAAATACTTAAGTTTTCTAGCTTCGCCATTGATGCACTCTTCTGGGTCGGGTTCGTGCATGTTTGACAGTCATTACAGGGATTACACAAGCAAGAATAGCACACTGCAGGTTACACTTGCAAACATTGCTTCTTCTGTGGAGGCCACAATATTTATTCAAGTCATTGAGGGCTCATGGCCAGAGGGTGTTCATGGTCAAATTACTGCTCATCTCTTCGATGTTGAACACTTGAAAGTTGTTCTCCTTGAGTTTGGAGCTGACAATAACTTGCCTGTCAGCGTTGATGGCGATCTGGAGCTTTCTCGTCGTGTTGTTTCTGTTGGAGTCAATGACGGGCTGGTTATTTCTTACAACGCATTTCAACATGGTAGGACATTTGCCGAACAGCACGTGGTGTTCAAGGCTGCAGAAGCAGGTAGAAGCTATGCTACTCTTCAGCTTGGCACCTGTAAACTGGAAGTCCTTGTTGCTTGGTCAGTCGTGTCGCCTGAGCCTG
Organism: Eragrostis nindensis; assembly: GCA_012490785.1. Lineage (NCBI taxonomy): Eukaryota > Viridiplantae > Streptophyta > Magnoliopsida > Poales > Poaceae > Eragrostis > Eragrostis nindensis. The sequence continues at coordinate 125,586 of JAAXCT010001044.1, read as the reverse complement.
ACGGTACAGCGGCATGGTGTTAAAGTTTTGGAATAGGCAGCTGTTGCATTTGAAGTGGTCTTTGTACTAAACAAACATGATACGGGGATATATATTTTCTGACTCTGTGGACAAGTTATATTTTGATGCTTCCACCGAACAGATCAAAGTAGAACTTTTTTTTTCTTTCAATAAAAGCGGGGGCGACCGTTTCTCTAGAAAACAATATTGGCCGGTGTCGGCATCGACGGACCGGAATACAGGATACTCCTAGCAGCCACCAACAGGCAAAGATTCGTGCACAACTTTGAAGAACTAGCCTTTCAACCCGTGCACCGCACAGCTAGAAATTAGAGACACATAAATATATATAGTTTTATTTAGAAAATACTTTTGCAAGCATAATGATCGATTAAATTGAATATTAATTTTTTAGTATTAAATCTGTATTTTATACTATGAAATTTTATATCGCATCTCAATTATATTATTGATAATGAGTATGCGTTAGACTATATTTCATATCAGATGCAATCTTAACGCCATATGACTTTCCAATGGGTTTTAGTCCATTAACAATATCCTTTAATGAAATCCATACTTTGATACACTTTTTATACCCAATATATTAGTGTTTTGCTTGGTCTTATTTTACCCCACATGAAGTTGCGTAAATGGTTGATGTAGCTTTAAAGCCACCACACTCTTTATGTTATACATTATCCATGACCTCCCATTAAGCTTGGCGTGATCAAAACCATTAAATTTAACTCCTCACACACTTAGTTTATTGCAATGGCACCGACTAATGAGTATTACTATTTTAATTTACATTTTTCCTTATATTGTAGAATACATTATTAATTTCACTAAGCTTTCGTGAAAAATGAATATGATATGGCAGACAAACATCAATCAACCATTATGAGCTTTTATTAAGGTTTATTTCCCCAAAAAATTAAAGAGAAATTATATTGACTTTCAGATTTTATTTTTAATCTCACATATTTTCAATTATGTTTGGAATATTTAAACAGGCTCCTTTATTACTCAGCATTTTGCAAAGTGAGTAATTTAGATATAGGAATTGGCTATTTTTATTATTCCAATTTTTGCTATCTTTGGACTCATAATGGCATGGGGTAAATTCAAAATATGAAATAACCGTATTTTGGCCATTTTTATTATTCATAATTTATTTATTTTTTGGACTCATTATGTCATGGTGGGTAATTTAAAAACAGGTGTGTGTGTTTTTTTGGATATTTTTTATTGTTTCAAATTTAACTATTTTTGGACTCATAATGGCATGGTGGGTAATTTAAAAATAGGTATGAGGGGTATTTTTTTTGACTATTTTTTATTATTCTGAATTTATCTTTTTTAGTTCATAATGGCGTGGTGGGTAATTTAAAGCATGTTAGATCTAATGGCCCTGTTTATCTTACTTTATTATGTATGGCCGGGTGTTTCGCTTTTTTGTGAGAATTTCTAGGACTTTTCTCCTGATTAACGTGGATGCCTCAAAAGAAGCCTCCAATTAGTAAATATATAAGTGCTACTTGAATTCATATTTTTTTAGGATATTGTTCCTTTTTCTTCTACCATCCTTAAAGCTGTACCACCAGCAAGAAATTCATATTATAACTTTTGTACCATTCAATTCCAGGATAATATAAATATCATTCTCTCTAACTCCGCTAGCTGTAATCATAGATAAGTATATTTACATTGCACACTATCATACTATTAAAACTCCCACCATTTATTTTCTTATAGATGGACATTAAATTTGATAATTTATAGAACAAAAATTTATTGATCTTTTCTTTACCCTCTCCGATTAGGGTAATGACATGCAAAGTAGGCATTGCCCAAGCAAGTACTGAACAGGTTGATGGGCTTGTTTAATAAAACCATTATCTACACATCCAGAACAAAATCATGTAAATAATTAAGCTTACTATATACCTCAGTTGAATTAAATAGAACCATCTTACTCTTTGGTTATTCTATCAGTTTTCAATAACTTTTTAGAAAACTTTTTCAATGAGCCCACCCTTGTTCTCTGTTCCAGAAATTATAATTCCCAAAATTCAATGAAAAAATAACCTTACATCACAAATAAAAGAAATTTCTTAGGTACCTAAACTTTTTTCTATAGAAAAGTTAAAATTCCAAGCTTCACATCCCATAACTCCTACCTTGGCCTACTAAGATTGGTATTATAAAATTTATCTCTTATGTATTAGTTCTGACAGATACCTTTCATTTTTCTTAGCTGCCTATTTTATTGAGAATGTCACGACCCTCATTCAAATCAGTCATATCATTAGTGAAGGACAATACCAAATGTAACATATAGCATTTTCTAGGCAAGACGTTTTCGCACTATATAATGCAATAATATCAGAATGTAAATAATGGAAAAATAATATTATTTGACGATATATCATTTGAAGTAGGAATATTTATACTTATGAAATATATATAGCAGTTACCATGGGGGCAGCATTTGGTGCAAATCATAACTTCCGTTCATCCACTTAGCTCATTTGATGAAGCCATCTGAGTCACCTGAACGGTAATGTTTTTGAGTTAAGCCAATTTTAGACAGTAGTGAAAAGAAGAAAAGTTTTTGAGTTAAGCTAATTTTCTACGGCCCATTATATAAGATGGTAGATACAAAAGGAAAAAATATTTACATGGAAATAAAATATTGGAATGTTTAAAATTGTGAGGGACCCAATAAATTGATTGTCACACATGGAAATAAAATATTGGAAGACTTTTTCAAGTAAGGGGCAACAGGATATCTCGTAAGAATTTTTATTTACAAAATTTTTAGTCTGAATGTCTAAACTTCATACAGTTGAGTCTTTCATGGAATGGACAGTCAATTCACTGAATTTAAAAGTAAATACTCATGTATTCCAGATAATCAAAGATCGAGCTTCATAGAACATGCTGAATTCAATGCATGAAAATTCGCTAAAGTAACTGATCAACAACTTAAAACATTAATGTCAGAAATAAGAAATCTATTTAGCATTCAAATATGCTTTCTATTCTCCATCTCATTCATCAATTGACTGCTAACCATGAGCACATAAATCATGTTTTGTTTAAAATGAATGAATGTAGCTCTAAGATCCAGTTTACTTATTACAGAACACTAAAGCCACACACTTTTAAGTGATATGTATGTCGAACTGGATCAATAGTTGCCTGCAGGTAATATACTAATTTGAGGAAAAAAGAAAAAAATTGTTCCTTTTTTTGTGAATCACAGACAAAGTAAACTGGCTTCATTTGAATTCAATACCGTGTAGTACCCATTAGTCTTTCAGATATTTTCGTGCATATCCAGACCAGATCAGAAAATGGTATTTAAAGTCCCATCATCAAAATCTCAATAAGCGAAATTTGTAGGGAAGAATACCTTTTAGCAGATATTACACAATCGGTGGTTGCACATCAGGCAGCCAGCAACGTCCCATGGTTGATTGCCTATGGAGGTGATACATTATGGCAGGCAAGCGATAGATTGGATGTCCAGTTCTCGCTGAAAGTCCTTTAGATTGCATCTCGATGATCTTATGGGGCTGCGTGAGGGGTAAATCATGTGCAGCTGTCCATGTCTTCCTGTATCACATCACTGGAATAGATCTATATGTCTTTACTGCAGGAACATTCTTCTTCCTCTGCACTGGACCTCCTGCGCAAGACCATGATGATGTATGTTGCACACGTGCAGTGAACGAAGGTTTCAAATTAATCACGTAGCGCATGAGTGTGGCAAAAGAGAGATTGGAGACGATGGAAACGACGCTTTTCAATGCTTTAGATCGAATCGGTGGTGGCCATAGTTTCTGGTTCGTCAAGTCAGGGCATACTCACCGCAGGTCACACCTTCCCGGCTTCCGCCATGCGGCCTGACCGCATCCTCCTCTGCTACATCCTGGCGAATTCTTGAGGAACATCGAGAAGGAGGACATGATCGAGGGAGGCGCAAAGGAAGATGCAAGGGAGATCGCCTGGAAAGATGAAACGGCACCCACAATGCTAGGCGGCTAGGGTAACGTCGGAAGGAATACGTGGGCATCTAATTGTTGATCAATGGTTATCGTTTGCCGGAGATCCAAATTAACGGTCAGATGTTTTTCTTTTTTGTGGTAATTTCTAGGATTTTTCACCGATTACCGTGGAGGCACCGAAAGGAGCCTCTAATTAGTCAATATAAGATAAGATAAGATAGCAAGCCGGGCGCCTAGCTCATGCTACATCTATTTCCTTTTATAGACGGAAGAATAAGCTTAAATAGTAGTACAATGAACTGTCCAAGTGTGAATATTCTATAGTCCTGTCGGTATCAGCCTCGATTTTGTTTCCATCTAAGTGGCAGGTGCTGTCCCGCTCCTTTTATTTTAGATGGAAAGAAGAGGAACGGGAGAACCAATTTTTAGATTACAGGGTTCTAATCCGACTTTTAGTCAGATCACAGGGTTCCAATCCGACTTTTAGATGGACTCGTTCCGAACAATATATACATGGAGAACCGACCAAGCCGACTCGTCATCCATGCATACTCTCTGATTGGCACGGTTCATAACCTCGTCGTATTTGCTTCGTTCAGCTGATTCACAAGTGCTCGCTTTTCCGCCACCCATCTGGCCTGCCTGCCTGAAACGCATCATCACTTGCGCGGCCATGCGCGCACGAGCATTCAGGAGGAGGAGGGATTGGGCGAACCTGACGACCGGGCCGATGGGGCTGATCGCCGAGCGCGTCCTCTCCAACAACATCGCCGACTACGTCCGCTTCCGCGCGGTCTGCCGGGCGTGGCGCGCGTGCTCCGACGACCCGCGCGCGCTCGGCGTCGTCTTGGACCGTGGGTGGATCATGCTCCCGCGCGCGTTCGACATCCACGACCGGCGATGCTTCCTCAACGTACTCACCGGCTGGTGCATCCACATGAGGATCCCGCTCCTCCACCGCCGCTACGTCATGGGGCAAACCGCCGACGGCGGCTTCCTCGTCATGTGCTGGAAGGTCACCGACGTCGTCCACCTCCTCAACCCGGTGACAGGGACGCTCATCAACCTCCCGCCTGCAACTTCGACTAATCTACACATGTTCGCGAGAATGAAAAGTTTGAAGAGGTGTAATATTTGTACCGCTGCACTTGTTAATGACTCCGTGGCTGTGCTTCAGTTTGGCCGCTATGATCTAGCTATCGCCAAGCCCAGTGACGAGGACTGGACGCGGCTCCATCCCGAGGATGCCATCATGTCAACCATGTCGTTTGCGGGCCGCATCTACTGTGCCACAACCAAGAAAATCATGGTGTTGGAAACAGCTGCAGACAAGCAGCCGCAGATGGTGACGGCAGCTAACTATAAGTTCGGAGAGGTGTTTTATTTGTTCGACCAGCTTTGCCTAGTGGACAATGACGGACTGTTGATAATGGTACTACTGGCTTACAAGATCCCAGATGGAAACGGCCATCCCCACAGGGCTTGTAAGGTGTACCGGGTGGATTTGGATGCAGGGAAGACGGTGCCCATGGCTCGGCTTGGCGGGCGGGCGGTGTTCATCAGTGACAACAGTGACTGTGCCCTGTCGGTGCCTGCCGGGGTGTCCCCGTCCATCTCCGCTGACACGGTCTACTTCTGCAGCAGTTACGACGAGAGGGCGGGGAGGGCGCAAGTTGACGCTTTCCATCTCCTGGATGGAAGAATCGACATGGACTGCAGGAACGAGCGCCCGTGTAGCATGGTTGATAATATAGCGAGCTACGTGGCTGCGCAACAGCGTTGGTGATGCTGCCTTGCAAGATGTAAAACGGCATGCAACCTAGGCTGGGTATGCGCGTTGGAGCTGCAGTATCTTCTGTTGGAAATAACAGACTGCATTTACCGCAACGGCACGCGGGCGCACTCTTTGTCGCACGGTTTGGAATTCTTTACGATGTGTGCAAGTCAGGCATGCGTTCATGCGTTCGGGATGCTGGGTATGCGCGTTTAATTTGAGATGCAGTATCTTCTGTTGGAAATAAAGGCAATTTGGTGATATAATTATTCTTTTTCTAGTTGGTCAAAATAAAAGAACAAATACACGAATCTAGACATGGAGATCATCACACTTGCACCTATCTCAATTACGTGTACGAGGAGATCATCATAAACTACAAGACGAATAGGCCTTTAGCAACGCAAATATACGTTGCTAGAACCCCATATAATCGTTGCAAGACTCTATACCAACGCATTTAGAATGCGTTGCTAGAACTGCCGTTGCAAGGGTCTGCTGCAACACATATTTATCTGTTGGTAACCGGCATGATTAAGCGTTGCAATCCTGCAACGAATACGTTAGGCAATAGCAACGCTTTTAAGTGTTGGTATATGGTCAGTGACCGCTTCTGAATTTTGTGCATTTACAATACCAACAATATTATTTTATCATTTTCATGACAACTGCATATCTCAAAGTATCGCACTGCACCCAAAACTGCACAATTTTGTTGAAATATAAATTTCAGTTACAGGAATTGGCTGACATACATTTCAGTGTGGAAACTGGTTCCACATAATTGATTCGAGAAATACAACACACAAGCCTACAGGTCTACAGTATCTACATATGTACCCAATAGCTACATGTCTAATTTTTTCATGAAAAAACTCCTTTTCTGCGCTTTTATCCAGTAGCAACATTACTTGAAATCGGTGTTCCAATGCATTCTTCTCTGGATCATAACTGGATTCAGACTGCTATATATCCTGCAATGAAAAAGGCAAAGCACAATGAATTAGTATGGTAAAAAAGATTAATTGATTAGGATTTAAGCAACACCATTCATATGTATCACTCCGGAAACATCTGTCTGAATTAGGATGGTCCAAAAAAATTAACACTTTACTCAGAATAATTTGGAACACATCAGATAGAAAATGCAGTTTCATTGCACACGGCACTTAATTGATTCCAGTTTTACCTTACATCCAAGATTTAGAAAAAGGTTGCTACTATCCAAAATAACTGAATCCAAGTTAATTCAGCTGCAATATACCATTCAACACATTGGATAAATCTGACAACAATCTCCCGCCACTCCGGGAATCATACAATTTGGCCGTAAGTTGATTGCAATATACCAGATCGAAACAGTGAAATCTCAACTAAAACACCGATGGGTAAATACAATAAATCGACATGTTAATATAGATACCACATTACAGCCAGAATACAAACCAATAATCAAGTACCTGAATGCATAACAGAACCAACATAATAAATCGTGAAGAACGAGGAATCAGATAATACCTCTGAGGGAGGCACCGGATGGCTGTTCAGATCAGGGGCCTCCCAGATCAAATGTGAAGGATGAGGAAGCAACGTGGAGGATCACGCAGATCAATGGACGGTGGTTCAGATCAGCAAATGGAGACGCAGGCAGGGGATCCGAGGGGCCGCTGGCTGAATTACGATGGCTGCATCAGGAGGGAGAGGGCGACCAACCGCCGTCTCGCCCCTTTTCGCCTCATCTCGATCTGAAGAGCTGACGATAGGGCAGAGCGTAGCGGGAGAGGGAGTGGCGAAGGGAGGAAGATGGCGGCGCATCCCGGAGGAGGGAGAACGGCCACCGCCTCGCCTCGTGGTACGGGGCGGACTGCAGGAGTCAGTTGGAACTTGAAGGGAGGAAGAACTGGATCCAGAATCAATTCTGTGCGTCAAAGAATGGAACAGACGGGAAGTTATATGCACGTCCAGATTTTTTTTCCTTTTGCTACGGGGGAGGTGGGTAAAGCAGCAACGCATTTGGATTTCGTTGCTAGGCATTCGTTGCTGGAGGCAGGTTCTTGTTGTAGCACAACGAGGACAAACAAAGTAGTGACTGGGATCATGATGGAAAGAAGCATTGTTACTCGATCTACCCATCATGAGCTTGTAGGAAATGAGCGACTTGCAGGCCGGGAAGTGCCCCGGCGACGGTTGATGTAGGGTTGGATGCGTCAGTGAAGCGGGTGATGTAGACCCAGACAAACAGCAAGCAAAATCATGAGGATGGGTTCAATTTATTAATTGTTTGTGGGCCGTAGAGATTGGTATGCTAACGAGGATGGGCTGGGTTGATAAAAAAGATTCACTCCTATGCGACTCTTTGCTACCCTCTCTTTTTTAAAAATATAGACATTCCCGACATTCAATTTATTTTTCAAATATAGACATTTTTGGCTTCTCAATGCATCTTTTCCACCTCTTAGTTATTGTGGCCAAACCCAATATTGTCTATATTTTGGAACAGAAAGAGTACTATATAAGGAATATTTTAGACAATATGAGTTTAAATACAGCAAATATAAACGAAGGTAGACCTCAAAATGCATAATCTTATGCCTTGTTTGTTTACCCGTAGATTATATAATCAAGCTTATTAATGTTTAATTATATAAGCTATATTACACAATCTAGGGGTAATTATGTTGGTAGTTGTTTGTCATTATGATCTAGGTTGGCAAACAACCCACCCGGCTTATTACACTCTAGAGACTGATTATATATAATCTACCGTGTATATATATAGATTCAAACACCAATAAACTAGATTATATAATCCATGAGTAAACAAACAAGGCCTTAGAAAGCTCAGACAAAAACATGCAACGCTCCAGAACAAAACTATGGAACGTGAAAAAAAAGTAGCCAAAATTTTTGGTTATTTCATACAACGTGTGTCGACATGGTAGGACATCTGCCGAACAGCTCTGGTGTTCAAGGCTGCATAAGCTGGTAGAAGCTATATGCTACTCTTCAGCTTGGCGCCTGTAATTGGAAGTCCTTGTTGCTTGGTCAGTCGTGTCACCTGAGCCTGACGGCACAGCGGCATGGTGTTAAGAGTTTTGGAATAGGCATCTTGCACAGAGCCACATATTACATCACACACACCGGTTAGCAGCAGCAAAAGCAAACTTAGAAACACGTGCTTCAAATCAACCGTCTAGGACAGTACTCACGACCGCTCGCGTCGTCCTCTTCGGGGCGACACGAGCGGAACCCTAGCGCCGCCACCCTCGCCGCCGCTCCTTCCCCCTGGTCCTCCACGCCGGCGGCGACGCAAAGACGGCGGCGGGGGGGCCTTCTTCCACCTCTCCCGGCGGCGCCATACGCCTCCTGCCTCCCCCAGCCCCCCCCCCCCCCCCCCCCCCCCCCCTTCGTCCTTCATTTTCGGCATCCGGCAGCGGGTTCTGGCGCCGTCTTCACCGGATCCGGCGGCCAGGGCACGTGGGATCGAGCTGGCGGTCAGATCCAGTAGCACCCTCACGCGGTTGCGCGTGCGGCGTCGTCTCTCCGCTGCTCGGCGCGATGGCGTCCTCGGTGGCGTCCCTCGAAGGCTCGCTGCAGCGGCGCCCTCGCTGAGGAGCGCGCGGCAGCCCCTCCCAGGCTTGCCAAACCCTCGCTGCCGCCATAGCCCTCCCCTTCCTCTGTCAATTGTCGTGGTCACTCATGGTCGCCGTTGTTGGTCGTGGTTGTGCTGGCCGTCATCCCGGGCGGCTCCGCAGTGGCCAGATCTGAGCCGTTGTGCGCGGATCCGGTGTTGATGACCCCGAAGGCGCTGTGGTGCCGCGCGCGACGCCATGGAGGCGGCGTAGGCCACACGCGCGGTGGCCGGTCAGCTGTGCGATGCGTGGGTGTCCACGGTGGCGGCGTGGTCTCGCAGCTGCTGCCTCCCAACAATGGTCGCTCTTGTGGGCCGTCTGCGTGTCCGTGGTGTCACACCCTAAAATCCGAGGCCAAAGTCAAAACGCTAAAAACCACTAAAAATTTAAATCTTTTTGTGTGATCTTACCTTGCCATGATTTTTCGAAAATAAAACTCACTAAAATAAATAAAGCGTAGTCGAATTTGAAATTTTGAAATATAAAATCAATGCTCAAGTGTTTGCTTCCATTTAAATCCCACTAAAATTTTGAACCTTTTTGAATTTACAACAAACAAAAATCAAAATAGGTAATTCTCCAAATTAAATTTCAAAACTTTGAATTTAAACCTGCACCAAAACTCATCATAGGCATTTTGGGAGTTTTTGTTTTATTCTGAGTGCTTTTGGTTTTGTTCTTTCCTTTGTCAAATTTGAAATTCATTCAAATTTGACTAAATCCAAATCCCTGAAAATAGAAAAGCCTTTTCTTTCTTTACCGGGCCGCACTTTTCCTTTCTTTCCCTGTCGGCCCAGCTTCTCCTTCTCCTTCCTTTATCTCTCTCGGCCCATCTCTTCTCCTCCCGGCCCAGTTTCTTCTTTCCTTTCTCTCTTCCCGCGCCAGCCCATTTCTCTGGCCCAGCCCAACCGGCCTGTTTCCTTCTCCCCTGTGTCGCTGACCAGTGGGTCCCACGCTTCTTCCTCCTCCCTCGTCCGGTCACATCGACGCGCCGCCGCCCATACCGCCGACGTCATCCACCGCCGCACTGTGCCGCGCCGCCTCACTGTGCTGCGCCGCCTCTCTGTGCCGAACCGCCTTCGCCTCCTTTATCTAGCCCCGAGCTCCTCCCCATCTGCCACACTCGCTCTTCCCGTCTTCTCTCTCCCCTCTCCCCGTCGAGCTCTCCGGCGAGCTCTCCTACCGTCGCAGAAGCTCACCCCCTCCTCCCTTCTTCTTCACCGAGCCTCTTCGAGCTGTGCGCTACCCTGGCATCCCCTCTTCTCGCGTAGCCGCGCCCCACGCGAGGAGATCGACGGTGAACCCTAAGCGCCGCCGCCATCTCCGTCGACGCCGGCACCACCATTCCCCGGCCTCGATGACCGCTCGGTGAGACTCCCCAAGTCCCTCTCTCTCCCTCATGCGCCCCTCTTCCTTTCCCTTTCCCACTCGTACTCACTCCGCACCAAGCACCATCACCGCCGTCGCTCTCCCTCTCGCCGCCGGCCACCGTGGGCCCTTCCCCCAGCCAAGCCGCGCGCCCAGAAAGACTCGCCGTTTCCTCGCGCACCTCTCAGATAGCACGTACTCGAGCTTCACGCGCCCCTCCCCCTTCTCCCCTTCGCTCGCCGCCAAACCGCCCATCTCCGGTGAGCATTTTCACCGCCGCTCCGCTCGTCGCCGTCGACTAAATCTCCCACCATCACCTTCACCTACTCGTGCCTTCCCCGGCGTGCCCTTCTCGTCGAGCCTCCACACTCCTAGGCGCCGCCGGCGAGCGTTCCGGCGAACTGCCCCGCGCGCCACCGCTTTCCGGCCCGCGTTGACCCAGCCCGCCGCCTGCCAACGTGGCAAGCCACGTCTGCCCGTGGGCCCAGCTTGACCCGGTCCCCTGCCCAGTCAGTTCCCACTCCCTCTTCTCTTCCGTGCACCCGGTCCACATAAAAACCAAAGACCCATGAGCACTCTGGTCCACCGTGGACTCGGTTCACAATATTTTCCAATAGGAAAAATAATTCCGAAATAACCAGAAATCCCCGGGCCCTGTACATTTTACAGATAAACCCTCGCGCTTTTCTGTAAATTATGGTTGGGTCCTGTCTTTTTACAGATTGACCCACTGACCTTTCAAATAATTCTGTTAAGGTCCTGACTTTTTACAAAAACACCCCTATACTATTCCAATAATTATCTTTTAGCCCCTATCTTTTACACCAAAACCCTAAACTTTTCCAAAATTACAGATAGGTCCCTGTCAACTTTCTGTATTTACCAATAAGCCTCTGTTTTTACAAACAAGCCCTTGAAAACTTCAAAATCTCAATATCTTTTCCGATTCAATTCCGTTTCGAGCGATTCTTGCGCTCTCGGTTCGTCGTATAAACGCGTAGTACCTTTTGGTACTAGATTTGAAGTGCTAAAATATCTTTTTGAGCCATCAACACCTTAAATTACTATTCTTTCAGTAAAACCCCGTCACGATAAATCCTACAATCGTGACCTCGTCGTCCTGCGCACTTGCCCATTCTTTTGCACTGCACCTAATCGACCTCACCACACCGTACCGCCTCAATGTAATCCATTGTGGCACCAATTTTGGACTCCGCACATAGACCCCGTCTACGTCACAATTCTTTTCTTTCTAATAAAAATTCCATATCGGCATATCCCGCACTGCTGAATCGTTTTCCACCGATGCTCGCTCGTCACTTGACATTCAACCGATCTTTCATATCAATTTCTCGCACATCCCGAAAATGCTAGGTCCACACAAAAGGGCGCACACACATTTCTTTTCGAGCACTTTTCCAATATCCGAAAAATCCCAGAAAATTCCCAAAAATGCTAGATTGTATTCTAAACCTTTTATCCGACCCTTGTTGCTCCAGATTAATTAGGATTATGGCTATACTTAATTTATTAGCTTAATCCTGAGTAATTTCCTTTCTATAAATTTCCTAAATTCATATCAGCCTCACACCCGCGCTAGAATTGCTAAGCTCACCCGGCGATTGTACACAGAATCTTTTACGACCAATTTCCCATACCAGAAAAATCCCAGAAAAATTCCTGAAAATATTTTGAGCCGCTCTCAACATCTTCCAACCATTATTCATCAGAAAATAATTAGGATTATATCAATGCTTAATTAAGCATGATCCTAAATTAACTTCCTTTTTCGTAAACCTCCAAAATTCATATCTTTTTCATTCGAGCTCCGATTTTGGCGATTCTTTCGCCAAAATTCATATAAAATCACGCTCTATCCAATGCCACCAGAATCAATCCCTATTAATGATCTTTGATCAATCCCTCTCTTTTAATTGTCTTTTAATTCCCCGTGTTTTATTTGCATTCGTGCATTCATATTTTACATAAGCACGTGCACGTATCACCGTCATTCGCCCGTCGCGTGACAGATAAACTTATCAGATAATAAATCATAATAAAATTAAGTAGTACGATAATAGGTAGTTAAAGTGACACACCTTGCACTTTGTACATGTGTTGCATGAACCTTTATATAGGTTACGACCTATATAAAGCTTTAGTGCTGCAAATGTACGTAAAAACACGTACACACGCCATCCTTCACCCTCTCATGCACTCCTCATGGTGTTTAACATCCTTCATTTACAACCAAAAGCCCCAGTGTTCGATTGCATCACCCATATTAGCTATAAAATAATATAATCGCCCGTAATGTAAAACTTGCTGCATCATGCATGATCTGTGTCTTTTGTCGTTCTCTGGTTTTCCCTCGTCTTTCCAGTTGGAGTTAATTGGATCTTAATTGGCTCTTTTCGATCTTATTTCTTTTGCGATAGTTTGTTTATCCGCGTTATTTTTATACGCTAGATTGCGTGAGCTTCGAAGAAGAGCCAGGGGAATTCGAGGACTTGCTAAAGAATTCAAATTCAAGGACACATCAGAAGATACAAGAATCAAGAAGGAACTTGAAGATTAGGAAAGCGATTTTTCAGGCAAGCCCTAACTCCCATTGATCATATTGATCCTATGATTGCAAAATTATCCTATTTAGAGCTGTTTATAAATAAATGTGCATGGTATTTAAATGTGATTTAAATGCTAGAAGGACCTAAGTAATGTTTGATTGCCATGCCTTGATCTTGTTTACCCTGATTCCTTGTTAAACCTAGGAACCCGCATCATTAACTCTTTAATGATGTGCTGGTATGCTGCTTAGGACTTTCACCATGTGTTTAATTAATCTTGCTCACATGCTTTTGTGTTAAAATGCGTGAGTCTTGGTGGTGTGTGTAAATGTGAAAATGGGTGGGATTGGTAATAAGTGCAACCCCTAGTGAGGGAATGTTTTGGCGGGATCAGGCGAGGTAGTCCTCAGTGGGAGGCTATCTCTGGGACGCCCTTCCTCGCGAGGATTGGCTATTGAAGATGCCTGGTTCGGTCGTATAAGGACCGGTTCTTGTGCCGCCTTTGCCTAGCACCTTACGCGCAGCCACAAGCCGTATATGGGTACGGGATTGGAACCACACCCTACTAGTACTCACCCGGTACCCCCCGGAGGCAGGAGATTGCAACGGAGTCCCAGGAGAAGACTCGACGAGGGTGGCGGCGAGTCCGGCATTTATTGATTCTGGCCATATTATTGAATTGTGAAGCCCCTGGTGATGTCCGTGGGGGATGCCGTGGTGGTACCAAGTAGGTATGGAACCTTTAGTAGGACAGTCCAAACTGGGACCCCCAGGAGGACTGGACTACCTTGTGGGGAAATTTGTGGCACCCTTGGCCAAGGTAAGAAACTTTCCGGAAAGCCGTGTTCCACGGTATTGGACAACGCGAAGGCATCGGCCACACTATGATTAGAGTTTCCCGGTGAGTTAATCCTTGGCGTGTTTTTGGAATACACACGGTTTGGAGCCGTGTGCTGGTTGTCGGCCAGCGTTAAAAGTTGAGGAACTGGCGGGATGGATTGCATCTCCCCCAGGGCCGCCCAACCCACTCAAATCTAATGACAATACCTGACTGTAGTTTGTGAACTGTTTTGTTTTCAAAACAACCTTTGCATAAAGTTGGCTTTCCGCGATTTGATAAACCCTCAGCCTATACCTTGTCCACACCCTTGCATAATATCTACCCCTTGTGTTAGGACTTGCTGAGTACCTTATGTACTCACGCGTTTGCGATTGTTGTTTTTAGTGAAGTGAAGCCTCCGTAAGAAGCGGCGACGTGTTGGTTTTTGGGTCTGCTTCTCAAGTCTGCTTGTGGCTTGGGCCGTGGTTTCCGCTGTTTGCTTCGCCGTTAGTTGGTTGGTTGGTCATGGATGGTCCGAATCCTTGTCCTGCCGCCACTAAAGGCTCTGTAATAGGTAATACTTCCTTTATTCGAAGTATGCTTTGAGTATCATATCTGTGTTCTTGTGCGTATCAGCTACTGTCAGACCCCATTTCTAGAATCTACTGTGCATCCTGTATCAGTCCCTGGATCAGTAGCTGATACGCACAAGAACACAGATATGATAATCAAAAGCATACTTCGAATAGATAAATAAGTAAGATACCTGATATAAGACCCTTAGCGGCGGTACGACAAGGATTCAAAACCATCCAAGTCCATCCGACCAACTAACGGTGAAGCAGACAGCGGAAACCTTGGCCCAAAACCACAAGCAAACTTGAGAAGTAGAACCGAAAACCCAATCGTCGTCGCTCTCTACGAAGTCTTCTCCTACTAAACCAACAATTGCAAACACGTGAGTACATAAGGTACTCAGCAAGCCCTACACTACACAAGGGTATATATACATGCATATTTGGTCTTAGCAAGGAATAGGCTGTATGGTTTATTTGCAACAAGCAGATTTTATGCAAGGTTCACTAAAGCAAGTGAAGGAATTCTTAGATAAAACAGAGAAGTAACTGTCAATATTTTAGTTGGTTGGTCCTAGGGGAGTATGAAGCATTCCCGCCAGTTCCCAAGTTTTAGTTGGGCCTTCTGACCTCAATGGTCATACCGACCCGGCACTCTTGCCATCACTTCCAAAACACGAGCAGACTACTGCTCACTCACACTTCAAGGAATGAGAGGTGGCTAATCATATCGAACTCAACAAAGATGCGTCATATGCCGTGACAACGTCCATCCGGATGAATTTTACACTCTGCAGAGGTTGTACATCTTTTCCCACGGGCTATGCACTCTTGATCGGAGAGTGACATAACGCTCAATCCATCTTCTCCGAGTACCACACACAATGCCACCAACGAACCATTACTGACCCAGGGACTTAATAAGCGACTATATGTAGTCCATGGCCCAATGGCCAAGTCAGACAACGACCAATTAAGATATCGTGTCGGCTCCTGGTTGCTCGTTTGCGCTACTGCTCTCCAGGTGGATCAAAGTAGTAGGCACCAAGAAGGTAGGGTAAGTCCTTCCCATACAGGTTCCGTGGTAGTACGAGAATCATCTTGTTAAAGGTTGAATGAACCGGTCCTTATGTGGCCGGGCAAGCACCATGTCCCACACTAGGGGCCTATCACAACATCACAATTCACTAATGGCCTTGCCCGCAGTCCAACCATCCCATCACTGTCTCCATCATCTCCTAACACAGTTGTGCTACTCCCAACCCCAAGTATTACGCACATCACCAAACTCATTTCACACATTTGTAAAAGTATATATATAAGTAAGGTGTGGCAATGTAGAAACACTGCGAAGGGTCCTAAGCAACCTAGTAGCAAGGTGATTGTTCCATCATAGAAATGATGAGACTATCCTAGGGTTATCAAGGTGACAGTAAACAAGGGTAAACAAGGATTCAGATATCAATGCCTAAGTAACAGACATCAATATCAATAAGCAAATAGGACCATAACTACACAATTAGTAAATTAACAAGTAATGCATAATACGAGAATAGGCTATATAGGTGCATTGCGAAAACAGTAGGTTCAATCATGATCAAGGAGAAGTAGAGCTTGCCTGAAGAACGCTATCCTAATCTTTCAATTTCTGGATCTTCAAGCTCTTCCGTCGAAGTTGATGTCTTCGAGTCCTCCTTTTAGGCTTGTATCTTCTGACTCGTCCTTGGGCTTGGATTCTTCAACTCGTCCTCGAGGCTTGGATCTTTTTGATCTTCTTTAAATTCTTCGGACTCTTCCTCGAATCTCGCGTAAGCTAGCGCATAGAAATATAACGTATAAATAAACTACCGCAAAGGAAATAAAGAACGAAAAGAGCCGAACAAGATCCAATTAACTCCAATAAGAATCGATAAAACTCCAAGAAGAACGGCTATGTTTATGCAATGCATATTTATTTATGAAAGATTATTTATTACAAGTTTTATTCATGGTCTTATAAGGGCCATATTCACCTAGACAAACTATTAATTAGCTAAGTTCTCTTAAAAGAAGCAACGTGCAGGGTTTTGCATGAAACTTTATTTGCTGAAACATGAGGGTGAGGATGATGAGATGCACATGCTTTATTGATGGTGATTGCGTGCATATCTATTATATAAAACTCTAAGTTATTTCTATTTAAGAACATGGGTGGTTCGAGGAAAGGATGTGCAGATGCAGAGGCGTATATAAATCTAGGCATGCATGCATGTATTAAGGGTTATACAACCTATGGCTTAAAGATTGTATTTTATTTTACATGCATCGATGAGCTTATTAACATAACTAAATTATTTATTTAAATCTATTATGGTTACATGCAGATAGTAATGTACATGTGCAGCTTATATGCTTAGATGTAGTTATTATGAACATGCAAGCAATTGTTTAATTATATGAACTACGCATTGCGAGGATATGTAAGCATGGACCTATATGCAAGGTTAGGTATGCAAGCGTTTAAGGAACTTACATGCATGATTATTAAGATTAGTTACTTTTCTGATTTACGTTCTCTACATGCCATCTATTTAAGAAGAAGATACTAAGTTATTTTATATGTATGAGTGCATGAACAAAATATGAATAAAAGCATGCTATGCATAAGTTCTTAGGGTATTATGATAAGCGTTAGCTTTTACCATACGTATGTGCATGTGATCCTATATACATTATATGAAAGTGCATATGTTTATGATAAGCGTGTATGAGTTGCTGATATGACCGTGACACGTGCATATGATCATGCATGGTATGAATGCACGATTGCAATTAAAGAGCAATGAACAATAACTTCAACAAAACCAATGAAGGACCGCATATAAACAAGATCGATAACTCAAATAGGTTGGGCGAAAGTTGACGGTCAGCACGGGATTAGTTTCGATATGTGATAGCTGTGCTAGGTTAAGGTTGATCACGATGAAAAGAGGTTGATACTGATAGGTGTGGAACGGTACAACGATATTGGTTAGGTTCAGCACTAAAAGGTGAAAGAAGGCTAGCGCCATGCGAGATAGATATTGAATGATTTATCGAGATAGATTCATCATCAGGCGTGAGGGAAATTTAGGGTATCGATGGCTTGTAGATACGGTGTGGAGCTCTAAAGGCAGTACCAAAAGGTGCTATGCGTTGCTACGAACGCGTGAGCGCAAGAATCACTCAAAACGGAGCTAGGATGAAAGAGATATAGTCGTTTAAAGATTCTAGGGGCTTGGTTGTAATTACCGAAGGTTCTAGGGACCTATCTGTAATTATGGAAAAGTTTAGGGACCTTAGTGTAAAAAGGTAGGGACTAAAAGATAATTATAGGAAAGTACAGGGGTGTTTCTGTAAAAAGGCAGGACCTAAACAGGATTATCATAAAGGTCAGGGGCTTATCTGCAAAATGTACAGGAGCCAGGATTTTCTTGGGTTTTGGAATTATTTTTGTAAAGGAAAAACTAGTTATTGCGTGGCGCTGACGCAATAAACAGAGAATGATTTAAGAAAAATCCGAAAAAGCAGTGGACTGGGTCTATGGCCCCGTGGACCGGGCTGGGGACGTGGTTCACCGGTCCACGGTGGACCGGACGGCGGCGCTCTTGGCCGGAGCTCGCCGGAGACGGCCGGAATGGCGCTCCGGTGGCCCGAACTCAACGCGAACCAGACCGGGAGAGAGAGGGGAGTGGGGCGAACTCACCTGGAGGGTCGCGCGAGGCAGTGGAGGGACAGAGAAGGCCGGCGACGGCGAGGGGCGGCTCGCCGCGGCGGTTCGCGGCAGGAGCTCCGCTCCGGTGCTCCTCGCGCGACGCTGAGAAGCGCGAGAGGGGCGTGGAAGTGTGGCGGAGCTGGTGCGCGCGCAGGAATAGTGGTGGGCGTGGCCGGAAAGGCGGTCGGCGTCGCGCTTGCGCGGCGGCGGGCGGCGGCGTGCGGCGCAGCTAGGGTTAGAGCTGGGGAGCGGCGGCGGCTTCCGGGAGGAGGGAAAAGGGGCGCCGAGCTCAATTTATAGAGGAGCGAAGACGTGCGAAGCAAGGCAACGGCAGAGGAGGCTTCGCGGCGAAGGCGTCGCCGGAGTTAATGGAGCCCGGTTTTTGCGGAGTGGCGGCATGGGCGCGAGGTACGGCGGCATGGGTAGCGGTATGGAGCGGGGAGGAGAAGCAATGGTGGCGCGGCACGTGTGTACGGTGTGCGGAGGCGGTTCCGCTCCGGTCAGAGATGGCGGCGGACCTTATCCAATGCGGCGGCGACGACCTTATCCCTTGGGTCAGCGCGGAGTCAAGGCGGCGGCTGCGTGTGAACTCGCTAGGAAATTGCGGCGGCCTTATCGTGACGCGGTTGGCGGCTGGTCGACCGACGCGGCGCTGAGGTGGAGAAGGGCGACGGCACGTCGGCGGCGGCGGCTTGTCCGAGCTGGAGGAGGAAGATGACGGCGACGTGGGCTGGGCCGGACCACGACGGGCTGCTCTGGGCCGAAGGGAAAAGAAAGAGAAGGGGCGGCCCACTCGGGAAAAAGAAAGAAGAGAAAGGGAGAGATGGGCTGGGCTGGCAAGGAGAAAGAAAGTTTGGGCCCGAGGGGAAAAGAAAGAGGAAAAGGTTTTAATCTTTTCTAGGATTTGGGAGACTTCAAATTTGAACGAAATTCAAATTTGAAAAGGGATTAACTTCAACAAGGCACTCCAAATAAAACCAGTAAAACCAAAAAATGCATATGGTGATATTTGTGCAAATTTAAATATTTTGAATTCGAGGTGAATTTTCTAGGGTTCAACATACAGTTATTTTAAATTGTTGTAAATTTCCAAAAGTTCAAATTTTAGTGGATATTAAATGTAAACAAACACTTGAGCATAGATTTTATATTTTGAAAATTTCAGATTCAACTAAGTTTGAATTACTTTTGTTAGTTTTATTTCTAAAATTTGATGAGGAGAAAAGAAATAAACAAAATTCAAAATCGGAGTGATTTTTATTCCATTTTCTTTTTGACTTGAAATTTGGGATGCTACAGATCTACCCCACTTAAAAGGAATCTCGTCCTCGAGATTCGAACGATCTTCGGGATGGTGTTGAACTTCTGTGGTGTTCTCTTGCGCAACGGTGGTGACATTCAAAATTTCGTTGGTGGCTTTTCATGTCGCAAACTTTGATAGCAGATTCTCTCTACCTCTGCAAACCTTGTTACCGCAAATTGACGTGGCAGAGGTCCTTTTTCCTTGAGGTCGTATGGGGGTCCTACCCCACTTAAAAAGGACTTGTCTTGGGGTACGATGGATAACATTTCATTGTTGCTCTGATTATCTTATCCGAAGGATCTAGGCTTTTCACCTTATTCCATGGTGACCTTTTCCAAACACATTTATTTCCAAGTTATCCTCAAAGGTGGGTTTTACTGACTTTTATCCAGTTTGGGGGTAACATCTTCTCTGTTGATATAGCTTAAAGTCTTTTCTGGGCTAGTCATGATTTCCTCTTGACAACATACAGATGCACAAAACCACCTATGTCATGACTTCCGACTGTCCACTCTTGTAGTGTTCTCTGCTGTAAAACTTGGCGGCATATCCAGTCCATCAAGCAAGAGATTCCAAGATAGTGAGTGGACTACCCCACTTAAAAAGAAAAGATCTGTCCTGGGAGATTTCATCTTAACATCTTTGTATTTCACCTCATAGGAAAAAGTTACGAGATTTTCTTTGTAAATCTTGCATTAT
Source organism: Eragrostis nindensis (assembly GCA_012490785.1). Classification (NCBI taxonomy): domain Eukaryota; kingdom Viridiplantae; phylum Streptophyta; class Magnoliopsida; order Poales; family Poaceae; genus Eragrostis; species Eragrostis nindensis. Next base: position 105,099 of record JAAXCT010001044.1, on the reverse strand, counting down.
CTCACATCACAATCATTGGCTGGACATTAAACATCATCTCATCATATCTTATTTCATAAGCCTATTTACACAGTGGTTCACCATAGACATCCAGGATTTTCCGAGTACAAAGTGACAAGCACAAGTTCCACTACTAGTCCAGAGACTTACCCCTTCCGTTAGAGGTTTGTGGTATCTCATGACCGTCTTCAAATATCATTGATGTGGGGAGCTGCAGGAGAATTGGCATGGGTGTCAACATGGTATTGGTCAGCTTGAGGACAATCTGCTATGTAGTGTCCTTTCTGCTTGCATTTGTAACACTTCCGATGTCCTCGTGGAGCCTTCCTAACATTTCCTTGTAAGCGGAGTCTGAGGAACTTCTTCTGTCTTGCCTTCCGACATCTTGGCCTCCTACGCTGATTTCTTGTCAGTTTTTGAGACTTTTCTTTCTGTTTAAACTCATACACATTGATATTCTGCTCTCCATCCGCAATGATATTGTGTTCTTCAACCAGAAGGATATCTTGTTCTTCGTCCTTGTGAGCTATCTCAGTTCCCTGGCTGGGGGCTACACAGGGTCTTCTTTTGTTCGTTTCACCTCTCGCGGCTCGTACCGCAGGGTCATGATCTTCAGCTGCTTTTGCATTGCTTTCCTGGCGAGTCTGAACTCGGGCGGACTTCCCTGGCAACATCCTAGTTTCACCCGTAGGTATTAGGCAGTGGTTAGGGAAAAAGGATTTTGGCCTTAAGCTGTGGTTAGGCTACTATTCTAGTTGTTTTGCTGTTACCATTATTGTTATTATTCTATTTAATTTGATTGAAAGCACGCAATCATAAAAAGTAAGGAGCCAAAAATCAACAAAATCATCGAATCACACAAACAACGTGATTTATTTGTTGTGGTCTCATGTGTAAGCGTAGTAAGAACGAGGTCTTATGGCTTAAGGGTATGCTGACTATCGATCTTTGATTGTGCTCAGACCTCGACTAATCGTCCGTTGACCAAAAGAATCGAGAGGGTCATATGACTTAGTCGGATAAGGAAAAACCCTGCTCATGTACTGCATTTGAGGGTGCCTTCATGACTTGATGCTTAAGGTTATCCAGGCACATGTAACCATGGTCATTGCACTCCACTAGGGTTGAGATCCAAAATTTATATTCTTTCCTTGCTTGAAGGTAGCTCGAGGCATAGCAGCTCCAATACATCTTGTGCTCTCAAACAGAATTACATTCCCAAAATAATTTTGATCATCAGGGATTTCAACTTACTAGTTATCACTAGTGCTTCTGAGGCAACTGTCCTTTATAAACTTCTCATACTGGATCGATGTTGGGGCAATTTGCTCTTATGTGACCTTCTTGTCTGCAGTGGAAACAAAGTCTTGGCCTTCTGATTGGTTGCTTGAGGTTTCTCTCGAGTGAACCTCTGATTGGAGACTTGCACCACTTGGGTCTTCACACATATTGGTCCGTTGGTGAAAGGCATGTCCTTCTGTCATGTTCGAGGGCTTCTTTAACTTTTGAGACGTAGCTTGACTAGGTCCTTGTACGGTACACTTTCTCTTTATGTTGCTGCCTTCGTTGGCGTCTTTTGGTTGTAGGAACTTAGAGCGATTGGCGACCTCATCACTGATCTTCTTCATTGACTTTTCCAGGCTACTCAACCTTTCAAGTATATTGGCGATGACAGATTGCGACGTCATGTATGCATCATCCATGTTATTCCAAACTCCTTGCTCTTGATGCTTTTCTTTTACTGAAGATTGAATCTCAGTAGATGGTGCTGAGATTTGAGAAGCATCATTTCTCATACTGGTCTCTGCAGTTTTTGCTCCCTTGATTGGTTCATAGAAGGGGCAATCAGCGAACTTATGTTCGGGGCTGCGGCAATTGAAACATGTCCTCTTGGCGCCCTTAGCGGCATTGCCCTTATTCTTTCTTTTGGGAGCCACATATGGTTTGCAGTAAACCTGGTATAATGTGTTCTCCACTTCTATGGTCTCGTAGTCGGAGTCGTCCATTGGGTTGAATGTGCCTGTGCAGACATGGCGAGTGGAGAAGTGACTTCTGCGGATGGTCAGGAGAGGAACAGAAGATTTTCAAAGATAGGAGGAGAGGTACTATGGAAGATTTTGTAACTAGTTTTGAAAATAGTCATTTTCGAACGCGACAAATCCTAGATTTTCGTTCTACGGTCAAGTAATGCTCTGATACCAATCTGTCAGACCCCATTTCTGGAATCTACTGTGCATCCTGTATCAGTCCCTGGATCAGTAGCTGATACGCACAAGAACACAGATATGATAATCAAAAGCATACTTCGAATAGATAAATAAGTAAGATACCTGATATAAGACCCTTAGCGGCGGTACGACAAGGATTCAAAACCATCCAAGTCCATCCGACCAACTAATGGTGAAGCAGACAGCGGAAACCTTGGCCCAAAACCACAAGCAAACTTGAGAATAGAACCGAAAACCCAATCGTCGTCGTCTCTCTACGAAGTCTTCTCCTACTAAACCAACAATTGCAAACACGTGAGTACATAAGGTACTCAGCAAGCCCTACACTACACAAGGGATATATACATGCATATTTGGTCTTAGCAAGGAATAGGCTGTATGGTTTATTTGCAACAAGCAGATTTTATGCAAGTTCACTAAAGCAAGTGAAGGAATTCTTAGATAAAACAGAGAAGTAACTGTCAATTTTTAGTTGGTTGGTCCTGGGGGAGTATGAAGCATTCCCGCCAGTTCCCAAGTTTTAGTTGGGCCTTCTGACCTCAATGGTCATACCGACCCGCACTCTTGCCATCACTTCCAAACACGAGCAGACTACTGCTCACTCACACTTCAGGAATGAGAGGTGGCTAATCATATCGAACTCAACAAAGATGCGTCATATGCCGTGACAACGGCCATCCGGATGAATTTTACACTCTGCAGAGGTTGTACATCTTTTCCCACGGGCTATGCACTCTTGATCGGAGAGTGACATAACGCTCAATCCATCTTCTCCGAGTACCACACACAATGCCAACCACGAACCATTACTGACCCAGGGACTTACTAAGCGACTATATGTAGTCCATGGCCCAATGGCCAAGTCAGACAACGACCAATTAAGATATCGTGTCGGCTCCTGGTTGCTCGTTTGCGCTACTACTGCTCTCCAGGTGGATCAAAGTGGTAGGCACCAGAAGGTAGGGTAAGTCCTTCCCATACAGGTTCCGTGGTAGTACGAGAATCATCTTGTTAAAGGTTGAATGAACCGGTCCTTATGTGGCCGGCAAGCACCATGTCCCACACTAGGGCCTATCACAACATCACAATTCATTAATGGCCTTGCCCGCAGTCCAACCATCCCATCACTGTCTCCATCATCACCTAACACAGTTGTGCTACTCCCAACCCCAAGTATTACGCACACCACAAACTCATTTCACACATTTGTAAAAGTATAATATAAGTAAGGTGTGGGCAATGTAGAAACACTACGAAGGGTCCTAAGCAACCTAGTAGCAAGGTGATTGTTCCATCATAGAAATGATGAGACTATCCTAGGGTTATCAAGGTGACAGTAAACAAGGGTAAACAAGGATTCAGATATCAATGCCTAAGTAACAGACATCAATATCAATAAGCAAATAGGACCATAACTACACAATTAGTAAATTAACAAGTAATGCATAATACGAGAATAGGCTATATAGGTGCATTGCGAAACAGTAGGTTCAATCATGATCAAGGAGAAGTAGAGCTTGCCTGAGACGCTATCCTAATCTTCAATTTCTGGATCTTCAAGCTCTTCCGTCGAAGTTGATGTCTTCGAGTCCTCCTTTTAGGCTTGTATCTTCTGACTCGTCCTTGGGCTTGGATTCTTCAACTCGTCCTCGAGGCTTGGATCTTTTTGATCTTCTTTAAATTCTTCGGACTCTTCCTCGAATCTCGCGTAAGCTAGCGCATAGAAATATAACGTATAAATAAACTACCGCAAAGGAAATAAAGAACGAAAAGAGCCGAACAAGATCCAATTAACTCCAATAAGAATCGATAAAACTCCAAGAAGAACGGCTAGTGTTATGCAATGCATATTTATTTATGAAAGATTATTTATTACAAGTTTTATTCATGGTTTTATAAGGGCCATATTCACCTAGACAAACTATTAATTAGCTAAGTTCTCTTAAAAGAAGCAACGTGCAGGGTTTTGCATGAAGCTTTATTTGCTGAAACATGAGGGTGAGGATGATGAGATGCACATGCTTTATTGATGGTGATTGCGTGCATATCTATTATATAAAACTCTAAGTTATTTCTATTTAAGAACATGGTGGGTGGTTCGAGGAAAGGATGTGCAGATGCAGAGGCGTATATAAATCTAGGCATGCATGCATGTATTAAGGGTTATACAACCTATGGCTTAAAGGTTGTATTTTATTTTACATGCATCGATGAGCTTATTAACATAACTAAATTATTTATTTAAATCTATTATGGTTACATGCAGATAGTAATGTACATGTGCAGCTTATATGCTTAGATGTAGTTATTATGAACATGCAAGCAATTGCTTAATTATATGAACTACGCATTGCGAGGATATGTAAGCATGGACCTATATGCAAGGTTAGGTATGCAAGCGTTTAAGGAACTTACATGCATGATTATTAAGATTAGTTACTTTCTGATTTTCGTTCTCTACATGCCATCTATTTAAGGAAGATACTAAGTTATTTTATATGTATGAGTGCATGAACAAAATATGAATAAAAGCATGCTATGCATAAGTTCTTAGGGTATTATGATAAGCGTTAGCTTTTACCATACGTATGTGCATGTGATCCTATATACATTTATATGAAAGTGCATATGTTTATGATAAGCGTGTATGAGTTGCTGATATGACCGTGACACGTGCATATGATCATGCATGGTATGAATGCACGATTGCAATTAAAAGAGCAATGAACAATAACTTCAACAAAACCAATGAAGGACCGCATATAAACAAGATCGATAACTCAAATAGGTTGGGCGAAAGTTGACGGTCAGCACGGGATTAGGTTCGATTATGCGATAGCTGTGCTAGGTTAAGGTTGATCACGATGAAAAGAGGTTGATACTGATAGGTGTGGAACGGTACAACGATATTGGTTAGGTTCAGCACTAAAAGGTGAAAGAAGGCTAGCGCCATGCGAGATAGATATTGAATGATTTATCGAGATAGGATTCATCAGGCGTGAGGGAAATTTAGGGTATCGATGGCTTGTAGATCCGGTGTGGAGCTCTAAAGGCAGTACCAAAAGGTGCTATGCGTTGCTACGAACGCGTGAGCGCAAGAATCACTCAAAACGGAGCTAGGATGAAAGAGATATAGTCGTTTAAAGATTCTAGGGGCTTGGTTGTAATTACCGAAGGTTCTAGGGACCTATCTGTAATTATGGAAAAGTTTAGGGACCTTAGTGTAAAAAGGTAGGGACTAAAGATAATTATAGGAAAGTACAGGGGTGTTTCTGTAAAAAGGCAGGACCTAAACAGAAATAGAATAAACTAGAGGGGCTTATCTGTAAAATGTACAGGGGCCAGGATTTTCTTGGTTTTGGAATTATTTTTGTAAAGGAAAAACTAGTTATTGCGTGGCGCTGACGCAATAAACAGAGAATGATTTAAGAAAAATCCGAAAAAGCAGTGGACTGGGTCTATGGCCCCGTGGACCGGGCTGGGGACGTGGTTCACCGGTCCACGGTGGACCGGACGGCGGCGCTCTTGGCCGGAGCTCGCCGGAGACGGCCGGAATGGCGCTCCGGTGGCCCGAACTCAACGCGAACCAGACCGGGAGAGAGAGGGGAGTGGGGCGAACTCACCTGGAGGGTCGCGCGAGGCAGTGGAGGGACAGAGAAGGCCGGCGACGGCGAGGGGCGGCTCGCCGCGGCGGTTCGCGGCAGGAGCTCCGCTCCGGTGCTCCTCGCGCGACGCTGAGAAGCGCGAGAGGGGCGTGGAAGCGTGGCGGAGCTGGTGCGCGCGCGGAATGAGTGGGGCGTGGCCGGAAAGGCGGTCGGCGTCGCGCTTGCGCGGCGGCGGGCGACGGCGTGCGGCGCAGCTAGGGTTAGAGCTGGGGAGCGGCGGCGGCTTCCGGGAGGAGGGAAAAGGGGCGCCGAGCTCAATTTATAGTGGAGCGAAGACGTGTGAAGCAAGGCAACGGCAGAGGAGGCTTCGCGGCGAAGGCGTCGCCGGAGTTAATGGAGCCCGGTTTTTGCGGAGTGGCGGCATGGGCGCGAGGTACGGCGGCATGGGTAGCGGTATGGAGCGGGGAGGAGAAGCAATGGTGGCGCGGCACGTGTGTACGGTGTGCGGAGGCGGTTCCGCTCCGGTCAGAGATGGCGGCGGACCTTATCCAATGCGGCGGCGACGACCTTATCCCTTGGGTCAGCGCGGAGTCAAGGCGGCGGCTGCGTGTGAACTCGCTAGGAAATTGCGGCGGCCTTGTCGTGACGCGGTTGGCGGCTGGTCGACCGACGCGGCGCTGAGGTGGAGAAGGGCGACGGCACGTCGGCGGCGGCGGCTTGTCCGAGCTGGAGGAGGAAGATGACGGCGACGTGGGCTGGGCCGGACCACGACGGGCTGCTCTGGGCCGAAGGGAAAAGAAAGAGAAGGGGCGGCCCACTCGGGAAAAAGAAAGAAGAGAAAGGGAGAGATGGGCTGGGCCGGCAAGGAGAAAGAAAGTTTGGGCCCGAGGGGAAAAGAAAGAGGAAAAGGTTTTAATCTTTTCTAGGATTTGGGAGACTTCAAATTTGAACGAAATTCAAATTTGAAAAGGGATTAACTTCAACAAGGCACTCCAAATAAAACCAGTAAAACCAAAAATGCATATGGTGATATTTGTGCAAATTTAAATATTTTGAATTCGAGGTGAATTTTCTAGGGTTCAACATACAGTTATTTTAAATTGTTGTAAATTTCCAAAAGTTCAAATTTTAGTGGATATTAAATGTAAACAAACACTTGAGCATAGATTTTATATTTTGAAAATTTCAGATTCAACTAAGTTTGAATTACTTTTGTTAGTTTTATTTCTAAAATTTGATGAGGAGAAAAGAAATAAATAAAATTCAAAATCGGAGTGATTTTTATTACATTTTCTTTTTGACTTGAAATTTGGGATGCTACAGCTACTGATCCAAGGACTGATACATAATGCACATCATACTCTAGAAATGGGGTATGACACGTGGTGGCGGCGCGACGGTCACGCAGCTGCTGCCTACTGGCCCCCCCCCCCCCCCAACCCAGGTCACCCCTCCAATCAACCGGCGTCGTGCCCTGCCCTCCCCTCATCTTTCCCCGTTCCCTCCTATGTCGTATGGTCGTTCTTCCGACCTCGATGCCATGAACCCCACCATCTCAGGTCAGGTCCGGCTGCCGGTACGTGGATCCGACCTCCTACTACTCAGATCTGGGCGCCCCTTCTCCTGCTTGGCTGCCGGTGAGTGGTTCCAACCGGGTCCTGTCGCATCCCTATCCCCCTCCTTCCTCGTCAAATTGGTCGTCCCATTTTCGTGCTCGATCCCCCGGTGTGCTGGTCAGTCACCGCGGTTTACCCTCTATACCCTCTCTCCTTCCTTGGTCGCTTAGTGAGAGGAGGGTGGCCCTGCGGATCTGCGTGGCCAGAGTGGAAGACGTTGGCTGTCGATTCTACTCGACAGTGGCTATCGGCATGATGGTCGTTGGAGCAGTATGTTTGATGGCGGTGGAGGTCAGGTTGTCGACGTCTTGGTGTGGCATCGGCCGGATCGGCATGGTGGTGGGCTCACCTTCCCTTCATGGTCGTAGGTAATCTTCTCGGTCATGTCGAGGTCGGGTGTTGTCTTGTTTGTAGGCTTCTCTAGCCTCACAAGAGCACTTCAATAGGAGATCGTCGGTCATTGGACGTGTGACATGCTACAGTTCGTATCCATCATTTTCTTACATGTCGCTTTGTTTGTCTTTTTGAGTGGTACTCTAGGTAGGTGTTACTTGCTTTGCATCTAGCGCCTTGGTCGCTTAAGGTCGCTTTGGTGGTGCTTTCTGAGTGCTACCCTAGGTCGCTGTTGCTTGCTTCGCACCTAGTGCCTTGGTCGCTCCGCATGTAGTCTCCAGGGCATCCCCCGTCATGTCGTTGCCTTGTGTTCTTTTGGTCGCTGGTCCTTGGTTTCTTGTCGATGGAGTTTTGGAAGGTTCCAAGTTGTTCGACTTCCAAACTCTTCAGCTGGTCGGTCTTACCCAGATGGAGCTCGCCCGTGGGTATCGTTGAGGTTAACGAAGCTGCGATGGATCGTCTTGTTGAGGCGTGTTGAGAAGGTTTAGGATGTGTAGCTCGAGTGGGTTGTTGTGTTAGTTGTGTGTGGCTAGCTGTTTCCTTTCAGTTTCTTGGCCTTCGGGTCTTATGTAATTTTTTGTACCTCTTCTTCTTAATGAAATACGTGCTCCGCATGTTCTCGAAAAAAGAATAGGCATCTTGCATCTGAAGTGATCTTTTCACCAAGTATAACATGATAGTGTGATATTTTCTAACATGTTATGTTTTGATGCTTCCACCGAGCAGATCAAAGTGAAGAACTTTTAGCTGGTCATTTGTACCTGTACAAGTAGCAATGTAGCACACATGGCCGGTGTCGGCATTGACGGACCGGAATTCAGGATACTCTAGCACTAGCAGCCACCAAACAGGCAAAGATTCGTGCATAACTTTGAAGAATAGCAAGTCGAGCTCATGCTACATCTTTTTCCTTTTATAGACGGAAGAATAAGCTTAAATAAATAGTACATTGAACTGTCCCAAGTGTGAATATGTGTCAATCTCAATTTTGTTTCCATCAAAGAGTGTCAGGTGCTGTCCCGTTCCTTTTCTTTCCACCTACATTACAGGAGAGCTCAGTTGTAGATGACCTAGGAAACTAGGGTCTTGCGACTTCGGCGGCGATCATCTCCGACGAAGGTTCTTGGCTTGCCTGGCGCCTTGCAGTCGCTCCTCCCTGCCTCGCACTACTCGGGCTGACTACGGGGCTGGCTCGTCCAGCTGCCCAGCCTTGGTGGTTCGGGTGGTAGGAATTTCGACCGCGACGCGCGAGGGCAAGAAGATGGCGGCGGAATTGTCCTCGACAGGAGTGAAGAAGGGAGAGATCAACGTCAAGGCCTTGCTCAAGAAACAAGTAAAGAGGGAGGTGTCCAAAGCTCAGGCAGATTGGAAGCAAGCAAAGTTTGGGGCGGGCTCCCTCGAGGAGTACCGCCATTCACAATGAGTTGTGTAAGCTGGAACTGTCGCGGACTTGGCAATGCCGCGACAGTGAAAGAACTTCGCAATCTAGCGAGGAGATTTGCCCCATCTGTGTTGTGTGTTCTTGAAATCAGGTGAATAAAACACGGGTGGAAGGTTTGAAGCAAAGTATGGTTATGATAATGCTTTTGCTGTGAGTAGTCTAGGCCGAAGTGGTGGTCTAGGAATTTTCTGGAACAATGATGTCAAGATGGAGCTTTTACCTTTCTCACAATATCATATTGATGCTATAATAACAGAAGGGAACTCTGATCCCTGGAGGTTAACGTGTGTTTATGGGGAAGCCCAGACAAGTGAGCGTCACAGGACGTGGGACATGCTAAAATTCATCAAGTCGTCATCGCACCTTCCATGGGTTTGTGTTGGCGATTTTAATGAAGTGCTACATCGAGCGGAACATGTGGGTGTGCAAGAAAGGAGTAATGCACAGATCGCAGGTTTTCGGGAGATGGTTGATGTATGCGGCCTAAATGACTTAGGTTATGAGGGCCGTAGTTGGACGTTCGAGGAAAAGGTCGTGGGGGGCACGTACAGCCGCACACGACTGGACCGAGCACTCGCGACCCCAGATTGGAGTGCTCGATTTCCGGCGGCGAGGGTCTGTCATTTAACTGCGGCTGCTTCCGATCATGGGCCGATCTTGCTTGAGTGGCAACGAAAGCAGGCTCAACGTCGTCGCAAAGGGCGGTTCAGGTATGAGGTCATGTGGGAGACCCACAAAGATTTTTCTAATACGCTAATGAATACTTGGCAAGATGGTCACAGTGCTACCACGCTGGCCTCGTTGACGGAGAAGCTCCAGGAAGTGTCAAAATTCCTGATTGGATGGGATAAGAAGACTTTTGGCAATGTACGCAGGGAGCTGCGACAGCTTGAAAAGGAACTTGATCGTTTACGCGATGATCCTCGACGTAGTGAGCCTACGCATGCTGAGCTAAAGATTGTGGAAAAGATTAAGGAGCTTAACTATCGGGAGGAAATTATGTGGAAACAAAAGTCCAGAATCCAATGGTTGATGGCCGGTGATAAGAATACACGTTTCTTTCACATGCGTGCTAACCGGCGACAGAGGAAAAACAGAATTGTCAAATTGAGAAGGCAGGATGGGCAGGTCACCGAGAATCCTCAAGAGCTCGAGTCGATGACCACGGCCTTCTACAAAGAGCTTTATACATCCGAGGGTACTCAAAATATGCAAGCGGTCCTTGAGACTGTTCCAGTGAAGGTTACCGAAGCTATGAACTGCGGTTTGCTTGCTCCTTTTACTAAAAGTGAAGTCAAGGAAGCGCTGTTTCAAATGTTCCCTACCAAAGCACCAGGCCCCGATGGTTATCCGGCACACTTTTTTCAACGTCATTGGAATTTGTGTGGAACAGAAGTTACCCAAGTGGTGTTACGGGTGCTGCAAGGAGAAGATGACTTGTCTTTGATAAACAACACTATTATTGTGTTGATACCTAAGGTGGTGAGCCCAGAAGAATTGAGCCAGTTCAGGCCCGTCAGTCTGTGCAATGTAATCTACAAAATTGCGTCAAAAACTGTGGCAAACAGGCTGAAAGCTATCCTTCCGGAAATTATTTCTGAGGAGCAATCTGCATTCGTTCCAGGTCGGTTAATCACTGATAATATAATTACAGCTTATGAATGTCTGCATTTTATGAAGAAGAAACGCCCCCATGATCAGAGGTGTTGTGCTTTGAAACTGGATATGAAGAAAGCTTATGATCGGGTGGAGTGGAGTTATCTACAAGCGATTATGAGTCGCCTCGGCTTCCATCGTACATGGGTTGACATGATCATGCGCTTGGTAACCACGGTGTCGTTTTCAGTTCTTTTCAATGGTGAGAGTCTTGAAAATTTCAAACCGGAGAGAGGGTTACGGCAAGGAGATCCTATTTCTCCCTATTTGTTTCTACTAGCAGCAGAGGGCCTTTCGTGCCTGCTTAATTCAAGAAACCAGTCATCAGCACTCAATGGCATCAAAGTGGCTCCGTCGGCTCCGACAGTGAACCACTTACTCTTTGCAGATGACAGCCTGCTGTTTTTTAGAGCTAATAGGGAGAGTGCACAGGAGATTAATGAGGTGCTCAGAATTTATTGCTTGGCGTCGGGCCAACAAATTAATAGAGATAAGTCGTCAATCCACTTCGGCAAAGGGTGCAATCAAAGTGTGAGAGATGATATCAAAGTTACGTTGGATGTGCAGAACGAGTCCTTAAGTGAGAAATATCTAGGCATGCCATCGGCGGTGGGCAATTCGATTAACGGTGCTTTTAAGTACCTTAAGGATCGGGTTTGGAAAAGAGTGCAAGGATGGATGGAGCAATGCTTATCTACGGCGGCAAAGAGGTGCTCATCAAGTCAGTTGCTCAAGCGATTCCTACTTTTTCTGTCTTGTTTCAAGTTACCTCGAGGACTCTGCGAGCACATCAATGGTCTCTTGAGGAATTTTTGGTGGGGAAGCAAGGCAGGAAGAAGAAAAACATGCTGGGTTGCATGGGACGAGATGATCAAACCCAAATTCTTGGGTGGCCTGGGGTTCAGGGATATTGAACTTTTCAATCTTGCATTATTGGCAAAGCAGGCATGGCGTTTACTACAGGATACGAACTCTTTGAGCGCGCGTATTCTGAAGGCTGTCTACTTCCCAAATGATGTGTTTTTGGATGCTCGGCTGGGATCCTCACCATCACGGATATGGCGATCCATCGTTGAGGGAAGGGATGTTCTCATGCAGGGCTTGATCCGGCGCATCGGGTCGGGAGAAACCACGAATATTTGGGACACGAATTGGATCCCAAGGGAAGGAATGTGTCGGCCTGTCAGATGCAGACTACCGAACGCTCCTCATCTGGTGAGCGAGATTATTGATCGAACTACGGCGACATGGAACCGAGGGAAGTTACAGGAATTCTTTACGCCTGCAGATCGGGAAGCAATTCTTGGAATTCCTCTTTGTACGAGACGTCAAGAGGATTTTTGGGCCTGGCACCATGACCGTAATGGGATGTTCAGTGTCAGGACAGCTTACCGTATGTTGGTGGTAAATAAAGTCCGAGCGACAGCATATTTGGAGAACAATGCTGGTAGATCAGACATGGACTCAGAGGAGAAGGAGTGGAGCTCGATCTGGACAGTGGCGGTGCCACCAAAAATTCGTGTTTTCTTGTGGCGTCTGGCATACCACTCTCTTCCTACAAATGATATCAGGAACCGTAGAAACATGGCCCCAAACACTTCATGTGGAATTTGTGGCGAACCTGATTCATGGCGGCATTCTCTTATTGACTGTAAGATGTCAAGATGTGTGTGGGCTCTGGAAGATTACGAGGTAACTGAACACATGATTGGTATTCAGGAAACTAACGCCAAGGGGTGGCTGGCAGCTTTGAGGGAGTCTCTACCTCAACCAGAGCTGGTCAGAGTTGTTGTGACTCTGGGCAATTTGGTATGCACGACGTAAGGTGATTCATGAAGACATCTACCAAAGCCCGTTGTCTACTCACTGTTTCATCAACAGGTTTACTGATGATCTTGCATTATCTAAGCCGGAACAGACAACGACGACGGTTAAGCCTAGAAGTGGTGCCCGGTGGATTCCACCACCAGGAGGGAAAATGAAAATAAATGTTGATGCGGCCATGGCGAAGAATTCCAAGAAGTCAGCTGCAGCTGCGATAGCTCGAGACGAGGCGGGAAACTTTGTAGGAGCCTCGGTGCTTATCATGGAAGGAGTAATGGATCCCGAGATTGTGGAAGCAGTGGCCTGCCGAGAGGCCTTAGCTTTAGCGAGTGATCTGATACTGCACAATATCAGAATTGCGAGCGATTGTTTGAATGTGGTGCGAAACATCAAGGGACCTGGCATGGGTCCGTATGGCCATGTTGTCCAAGAAATAAAATTCACGGGCAAGAGACTTTACCTGGACTGAGTTCGTCCATGAAGGAAGGGCATCCAACGCTGATGCACATGGTTTTGCTAGAAGCTCAATTAGCTTAGAATTAGGCAGGCATGTTTACCTGCTAGATCCGCCAATGGGCGTATGTAACTCTATCCCCTCTACTTCTAGTTAAGAGTGGTGGTATTGCTCAAAAAAAAAACTACATTACAGGATTTTAATCCGACTTTTAGATGGACTCGTTCCCGAACACACTACAATAAAATGAGAACCGACCAAATCGACTCGCCGTCCATGCATACACTCCGATCGGCACGGTTCACAACCTCGTCGTATTTGCTTCGTTTAGATGATTCACAAGTACTAGCTTTTCCGCCACCCTTCTGGTCTGCCTGCCTGAAAAGCATAATCACTTGCGCGGCCATGCGCGCACGAACAAGCAGGAGGAGGGACTGGGCGGACCTGACAGCCGGGCCGATGGGGCTGATTGCCGAGCGCGTCCTCTCCAACAACATCGTCGACTACGTCCGCTTCCGCGCGGCGTGCAGGGAGTGGCGCGCGTGCTCCGACGACCCGCGCGCGCTCGGTGCCTTCGACCGTGGGTGGATCATGCTCCCGTGCGCCTTCGACATCCACGACCGGCGATGCTTCCTCAACGTATTCACCGGCTGGTGCATACACCTGAGGATCCCGCTCCTCCATCGTCGCTATGCCATGGGGCAAACCACCGATGGTGGCCTCCTCGTCCTGTGTTGGAAGGTCACCCACGTCGTCCACCTCCTCAACCCGGTGACAGGGAAGCTCATCAACCTCCCGCCTGCAACTGTAATTAATTCACACACTGCTGCAATTGTGGATGACTCACTGGCTGTGCTTCAGTACGGCATCTATGGTCTAGCTATCGCCAAGCCCAGTGACAAGGATTGGACGTGGCTCTATCCCGACGGCACGATCATGTCAACAATGTCGTTTGCGGGCCGAATCTACTGTGCTACCACCATCAAAATCATGGTGGTGGAAACCGCAGCAGACAAGCAGCCGCAGTTGGTGGCGGCAGCTAACTATGAACTTGGAGAAGGGACACCGCTCACGTTGCTCCGGGTGTGCCAGCTGGTGGACAATGATGGGGTGTTGATGCTCGTGGCTCATGACCCGATCTCATATGAAAACGGCCGTCCCCAAAGGACTTGTAAGGTGTACCGGGTGGATCTGGATGCAGGGAAGACGGTGACCGCGGCTGGGCTTGGCGGGCGCGCGGTGTTCGTCAATGAGTACGGTGACCGTGCACTGTCGGTGCCCGCAGGAGTATCCCCATCCATCTGCGCTAACACAGTCTACCTTTGCAGCCGTTACGACGAGAGGGCTGGGAGGGCGCAAGTTGACGCTTTCCATCTCCTGGATGGAAGAATCGACACATGGACTGCAGGAACGAGCGCCCGTGTAGCATGGTTGATCGTATAGCGTGCTACGTGGCTGCGCAACAGCGTTGGTGATGCTGCCTTGCAAGATGTAAAACGTACGGCATGCATCCAAGCTAGGCTGGGTATGCGCGCGTTTGAGATGCAGTATATTCTGTTGGAAATAAAGGGAAATTCAGTGATATAATTATTCTATTTCCAGTTGGTCAACATAAAAGAACAAATACACGTAATCTAGTGCAGGTCATCACACTTGCACCTATCTCAATTACGTGTACGAGTAGATCATTAAATAACGAGGACAAAAAAAGTAGCTACTGGGATCATCAAGAAAACAGACACTGTTACTCGATCTACCCATCATGAGCTTGTAGGAAATGACTTGCAGGGAAGAGCTCGGGCGACGGTTGATGTAGGGTCGGATGCGTCAGTGAAGCGGGTGATGGAGGATGGGTTTAATTTATTAGTTGTTTGTGGGCCATTAATAAAGAATTTATGTTTTATGATGACAAATAAAAACCTTAATTAACCGTAGCCAACTACTACTAATAATAAATAAATTATTTACTGGATTAATACATATCAAAGATTAATCATACTATTAATTTGATTTTTTAAGAACATAAAACTACTTACTACAAATCTGCCACTATTATTTTCTTCCAATACTACCCTCGATTTGATGAAATAATGGCCATTAGTTGTGAATTTCCGAGATCAAATCTACATCGTCAGATCAAAGTAACGGTCATTAGTCAGAAACTAATGGTCATTATTTTGAACAGTAAAACTGCTCATATTTTCTGACTCTGGGGACAATGTTATGTTAATGTAGCACACATGACCGGTGTCGGCATTACGGACCGGAATACAGGATACTCTAGCAGCCACCAAACGGAAAAATCCATGCACAACTTTGTTGAATAAAAAATAGCAAGTCGAGCTCATGCTACATCTATTTCCTTCTATAGACGGAAGAAAATAGTAGTACATTGAACTGTCCAAGTGCGAATATTCTATAGCTCTGTCTCAGCCTTGATTTTGTTTCCATCTAATTAAGTGTCAGGTTCTATCCGATTCCTTTCCTTTCCACCGTCAGTCAGATTACAGGATTCTAATCCGACTTCTAGATGGACTCGTTCCCGAACACACCAATACAAGGAGAACCGACTCGTCGTCCATGCATACTCTCCGATCGGCACGGTTCATAACCTCGTCGTATTTGCTTCGTTCAGCTGATTCGCAAGTACTCACTTTTCCGCCACCCTTCTGGCCTGCCTGTCGGAAACGACTCATCACTTGCGCGGCCATGCGCGCACGAGCATGCAGGAGGAGGGACTGGGCGAACCTGACGACAGGGCTGGTCGCTGAGCGCGTCCTCTCCAACAACATCGCCGACTACGTCCGCTTCCGCGCGGTGTGCAGGGCGTGGCGCGCGTGCTCCGACGACCCGCGCGCGCTCGGCGTCTTCGAACGCGGGTGGATCATGCTCCCGTGCGCCTTCGACATCCACGACCGGCGATGCTTCCTCAACGTACTCACAGGCTGGTGCATCCACCTGAGGATCCCGCTCCTCCACCGCCGCTACGTCATGGGGCAAACCACCGACGGCGGCCTGCTCGTCCTGTGCTGGAAGGTCACCCACGTCGTCCACCTCCTCAACCCGATGACAGGGAAGCTCGTCAACCTCCCGCCTGCAACTGCAATTATGCCACCATGGATCATGGGAATAGAAGATTGGCTGAGTCATATTTGTACTGCTGCATTTGTGGATGACTCCGTGGCTGTGCTTCAGTTCGACCGCGATGCTCTACTTATCGCCAAGCCCAGCGACAAGGATTGGACGTGGCTCTTTCCCGACGGCTCGATCATGTCAACCATGTCATTCGAGGGCCGAATCTACTGTGCCACCGCCAAGGAAATCATGGTGGTGGAAACCGCAGCAGACAAGCCGCGGTTGCTGACCGTAGCTAATTATTATGAACATGGAGAAAGGGTAGATTTATCTTGGTTGCTCCGGCTGTGGCTAGTAGACAATGATGGGGCATTGATACTCGTGGCTCACCAGATCTCATGTGTAAACGGCCATCTCCAAAGGACTTGTAAGGTGTACCGGGTGGAGTTGGATGCAGGGAAGGCGGCGACCGTGGCTGGGCTTGGCGGGCGCGCAGTGTTCGTCAATGATTACGGTGACCTTGCACTGTCGGTGCCCGCAGGAGTATCCCCATCCATCTGTGCCGACACAGTCTACCTTTGCAGCCGTTACGACGAGGACGCTGGGAGGGCGCAAGTTGACGCTTTCCATCTCCTGGATGGAAGAATCGACACGGACTGCAGGAAGAAGTGCCCGTGTAACATGGTTGATTATATAGCGTGCTACGTGGCTGCGCAATAGCGATGGTGATGCCTGCCTTGCAAGATATAAACTGTTGGAAATAAAGGCAATTTAGTGATATAATTATTCTATTTTCAGTTGGTTAAAATAAAAGAACAATTACATGTAATCTAGACATGCAGATCATCACACTTGCACCTATCTCAATTACGTGTGCGAGGAGATGATCATATAACGAGGACAAACAAAGTAGCGACTGGGTTCATGATGAAAACAAGCACGGTTGATTGATCTACCCATCATGAGCTTGTAGGAAATGACTTGCAGGGAAGCGCTCCGGCGACGGTTGATGTAGGGTTAGATGCGTCAGTGAAGCGGGCAAAATGTATAATAATGAGGATGGGCTCAATTGATTAATTGTTTGTGGGCCGTAGAGTTTGGTATGTATAATAATGAGGATGGGCTGGGCTGATAGAAGATTCACATCTATGCAACTCTTTGCTACCCTATTCGTTTCAAAATATAGACATCCTGACATTCAAATTTTTTTCTCAATATGTAGACATTTTTTGCTTCCCAATGCATCTCTCTTCTCATTCTCACTTCCAAATGCTTCGTTGCGCCTATATCTATCTATCTTCTCCTTCGCTCATCATCTTTTCCACCTTTTAGTTACCGTGCCCAAACTCAATACTATCTATTTTGAACAAGAGAGAGTACTATATAAGGAATATTTTTAGACAATAAAAGTGTTTGAATAAAGAAGCAGGTAGAAGCTATGCTACTCTTCAGCTTGGCACCTGTAAATTGCAAGTCCTTGTTGCTCGGTCAGTCGTGTCGCCTGAGCCTGACGGTACAGTGGCGGCATGGTGTTAAAGTTTCGGAATAGGCAGCTGTCTGAAGTGGTTTTTACTAAGTAACATGATATGTGGGGATATATATTTGCTGACTCTGTGGACAATGTTATGTCTCCTTCTACGGTGACCGAGATTTTAGCAAAATCTCGGTCACATTTTTCAATGATTGGATATTGATCCAACCGCCCAGATGAAAGATTTTCATTCACTTGTGTTAAAAAAATGTTTCACCTAGAAAATAATTGTTCCAGCAGTACAAATTTATTGTTCCAACAGTACAGATTCGTTGTTTCAGTAGTACAGTTTCATTGTTCCCGAAATGTGACTGAGAAATCTATAAAGTCCAAGTCACCTGAGAAGGAGCAAATCTCATGATACTCTTAGAGGCAACACACAAGACTCGATCATGCACAACTTTGAACAAAAGCAAGTCGAGCTCATACTACATCTATTTCATTTTATAGACGGAAGAAAAAGCTTAGATATCACACTGTCCCTCAATTTTATTTCCATATATCAGGTGTCCCGTTCCTTTTCTTTCCACCGTTAGTCATATTACAGGGTACTAATCCGACTTTTAGATGGACTCGTTCCCGAACACAGTTCATCAATAAAACGAGAACCGACCAAGTTGACTCGCGTCGTCCATACTCTGATCGGCACGGTTCATAACCACGTCTTACTTGCTTTTCTCCCACTCTTTATTGGTCCTAAAACGCATCATCACTTGCGCGGCCATGCGCGCACGAGCATGCAGGAGGAGGGACTGGGCTAACCTGACGACCGGGCCGATGGTGCTGATCGCCGAGCGCGTCCTCTCCAACAACATTGCCGACTACGTCCGCTTCCGCCCGGCGTGCAGGGCGTGGCGCGCGTGCTCCGGCGACCCGCGCGCGCTCGGCGTCGTCTTGGACCGTGGATGGATCATGCTCCCCCGCGCCTTCGACATCCACGACCGGCGAAGCTTCCTCAACGTGCTCACCGGCTGGTGGATCGACCTGAGGATCCCGCTCCTCCATCGTCGCTACGTCATGGGGCAAACCACCGATGGTGGCCTCCTCGTCCTGTGCTGGATTGTCACCGACGTCGTCCATCTCCTCAACCCGGTGACAGGGAAGCTCATCAACCTCCCGCCTGCAACTTCAACTAATCTACACATGTACGTGAGAATGGAAAGTTTGCAGAGGTATAATATTTGTACCGCTGCACTTGAGAATGACTCCGTGGCTGTGCTTCAGTTCGGCCGCTATGATCTAGCTATCGCCAAGCCCAGTGACGAGGACTGGACGCGGCTCGATCCCGAGGACGCCATCTTGTCAACCATGTCGTTTGCGGGCCCGCATCTACTGTGCCACAACCAAAAAGCTCATGGTGGTGGAAACTGCTGCAGACAACCAGCCGCAGTTGGTGACGGCAGCTAACTATGAATTCGGAGAAGTGTTTTATTGGTTCGACCAGCTTTGCCTAGTGGACAATGGCGGAGTGTTGATAATGGTACTAGTGGCTTACGAGATGCGAGATGGAAACGGCCAACACCAAAGGACTTGTAAGGTGTACCGGGTGGATTTGGATGCAGGGAAGACGGTGCCCGTGGCTCATCTTGGCGGGCGGGCGGTGTTCATCGGTGACAACAGTGACTGTGCGCTGTCGGTGGCCACTGGGGTGTCCCCATCCATCTCCGCCGACACGGTCTACTTCTGCAGCAGTTACGACGAGAGGGCGGGGAGGGCGCAAGTTGACGCTTTCCATCTCCTGGATGGAAGAATCGACATGGACTGCAGGAACGAGCGCCCGTGTAGCATGATTGATCATATAGCGTGCTACATGGCTGCGCAGCAGCGTTGGTGATGCCGCCTTGCAAGATGTAAAACGGCGTATGCATCCAAGGCTGGGTATGCGCTTTTGAGATGCAGTATCTTCTGTTGGAAATAAAAGGCAATTTAGGGTATAATTATTCTATTTCCAGTTGGTCAAATAAAAGAACAAATACACGTAATCTAGACATGCAGATCATCACACTTGCACCTATCTCAATTACATGTATGAGGAGATCATCAAATAACGAGGACAAACAAAGTAGCGACTGGGATCATGATGAAAACAAGCATTGTTACTCGATCTACCCATCATGAGCTTGTAGGAAATGACTTGCAGGGAACCATCGGGCGATAGTTGATGTAGGGTCGGATGCGTCAGTTCACGATGGGCGTGGTTCGGGTCGGCCCAATGGATTTGCAAACCGGCCCACGAAATCGAAATGATTCTGTTGGAAATAAAGGCAACTTAGTGATATAATTATTCAATATATTTTCATTTGGTCAAAATATAAGAACAAATATACGTAATCTAGGCATGCAGATCATCACACTTGCACCTATCTCAATTCCTCGTACGAGGAGATCATCATATAACGAGAGAAAACAAAGTAGCGACTGGGATCATATGATGAAAACAAGCAGTGTGACTCGATCTACCCATCATGAGATTGTAGGAAATGACGTGCAGGGAAGCGCTCGGGCAATGGTTGATGAGGGTCGGATGCGTCAATGAAGCAGGCGATGGAGACATAGATGAGAACAGCAAGCAATCACGAGGATGGGCTCAATTTATTAGTTGTTTTGTGGACCACAGAGATTAGTATGCTAATGAGGATAGACTGGGCTGATAAAAGATTCACGTCTATGGGACTCTTTGCTGTCTTCTCCGTTTCAAAATATAGACATTTCTGACACTTATTTTTTTTTCAAAATATACATCTTTGGCTTCTCGATGCATATCTCTTCTCATTCACACTTCACAATGCGCCTATCTCTATCTTTCTTCTCCTTCATTCATCATCTTTTTCACCTCTTAGTTACCATGCTCAAATCCAATATTGTCTATATTTTGGAACACAGAGAATATTATAGAAGGAATATTTTTAGACAATAAGAGGTTAAATAAAACAAATATAAACGAAGGTAGACCTCAAAATGCAGAATCTTAGGCCTTGTTAGTTTACCAATATATTATATAATCTAGCTTATTGATGTTTAATTATATAAGCTATATTACATAATCTAGGGGTAATTATATTGGTGAGTTGTTTGTCGTCGATTCACAAGACTATGATTTAGGTTGGCAAACAACCCATCCAGCTTATTACCCTCTCGAGACTAGATTATATAATCTAGCGTATATATATTGTCGTCACTCGAATAATCGAGAGAACGGCAAATATTTGGTTCGGGGAACAACGATCAATCGAGGAATCAATCTAGGGCACGCGGAGAGTTTTTATACTGGTTCGGGCCTCCTGGAGGATAATAACCCTACGTCCAGTATATGTCGTGTTGAATATGGTGGTGTGTATGATCTATGATCTGATGATCCTCTCATCGGAGGTTTACATGTATATTTATAGTCCTGTTACCGCCTCTAGGAGTCCTTGCCTTGTTCTACAAGACTTCCGATCTATAGTAACGATTCGGAGTCTATCTACAAGCTTCCTTTCGTGCGATACAAGTCTTCGGAAAATACCAAATTAAGTCTTCGGGAATATCTGAAAATATGGGTTACGACATAAGCCCCCGAACATGTCACTTGGCTGATTCGTCTTTGATACAAAGAGATCTTCATGCGAACCTCTGACAAGGGATATGTTCTATACTGAGGACACATACTTCAGATATTCTCATCTTCAATTCTTGAGTCTTCGGAACAACTTACTGAACCGATCATCGAAAACAATTGAACGAACCAGGTCTTTGGAACAACTGATCGAACCAGGTCTTCGGAACAACTGATCGAACCAGGTCTTCGGAACAACTGAACGAACCGGGTCTTCGGAGAAAGTCTTCGGAGAGATATTCTTCTGTACTCAAACTCTACATAGCACTTGCGTCTTCAGCGGTATTAGGAGATAAGGTCTTCTGATGAAAGAATGCCATTCAATAATTCCGAACATGCATAGTCTTGATGTCTTCAAATATCCTAAGCTTGGAGAACGGGCGAAGCCCCCGAGCTTAGTAATCTGATTAAATATGAGCATCATCTCCTCTGCAATCTTCTTGATCTGGGCTGAAATAAATAAGTCAGTAACAGATAGGAGCCACTTTTTTTCTTCCGAAATCTTGTAATTAATCCTCCTACAAGCCGTTTAACAGAACTCGAAGTTCTTGCTTGTAAGAAAATCATCAGAAACATGTGTTCGTCATAATCCTTTGGCCAATGTCTTCTGAGTTGAATAAGCATGCGGCAGCTAGGAGCTCGCATGTCTTATCACTTTGTGTCGTTGCGATCTTCATGTTTTATTTCAACTCCTCCTGGCTTGATGATACTCTTCGGTAATAATAAATCTGAATGGTCTTCAAATCAGCATGTGAGAATGCACCATATCTCTGTTAGCCTGTAGATAGTTGGACGAATTCCAGTTTGATGATACTGGCACGTGAAAGTGCCTTAGCCTCGAAGTTGATGCAAGACAGTAAGAGAAAATCCACTGTCACTTCCAAAATATTTAATCTGGTATAATACGGTGCTTCTGCTGAACTTGATTGCTTGTGCAAGATAATTCATGCAATATTCAATCTTCTAGTATCATGCTCGCTTTGACGATCAAGATAAAATATGTGACGAATTTGTCCACGGCAGCTATACTTTCTTCTTTGAAGAATACCAGTGCATCCTGATCATCTCTTGTTGCCACATATATCCATTGCTAATTTCAGGATAATAACCGGTAGATGACTTGTATTTGAGCCAATAAAATTTCTGGACAGCGCCTTGTATATTGATAAGTGCTGTATGACGCCCAAACTTGCTTCTCAAGTGCAGATAAAAATAAGCTCCATATATATGACAGGATAGTCTGAAGCCAGCTTCGATAAAAAATAGAGCAGCTCCTTTGTAAATTTTTCACCTTGAATTTTCAAGTCTGATGAATATATGAAATCCGTAGAATGGGCATGTATGTGTAGCCCCTTGCTTTTCTGTGTACAGTGATAACTGAATGCAGGAAAGTAATAAGTTTGCAAAATGCGCATTCTAGTAAGTACATAAATACCAGAGATGCATCCGGAGTATGTTCCTTGATAGGAAGTCCAATTAGCTGTCAACTGTAAATACATGTAGAACTAACTCATTGACGCTTAACTTTGCTTATAGCAAGCTACGTTTGAGATTAGCCACAAGATTGGGGGTTGTCGATGACTCTTTTCCTTGATAGGAAGTCAGATTAGCTGTATAACATTTTACTTTGCACTTGGCAAGTTATGTTTCAAGCTAAATAATATAGAGTGTTGATCTTGCAACATGGTCTGAAGTTGGCACTTATAACTCGATGGCTAAGGCTCTTACTTCAGACACTCGGGGAGACTTACGAAACTTATGAACCATCGGCAGCTATCGTGTAGCACCGTATGGCATAAGACTTGCAGTCTGTTGGGTGGTTGATCGTGCAACCGGCCTAGGGAGAGCCACTTATTAACCTCATGGGCTAAGGGTCCCTCGCTAGAACGTCATGGGGTCAATTAACTTATGAACCACAGTGTGGCTAAGCCTTATGACGAAATTTTGCCTGAAAAGGCTGTTCGTACCGATGCCTTATAACCCTCATGTGGCTAAGACATCAGCCAAACTAGTAGACCGACCTGGGTCAGCCTTTTCCATGTTGAATGGAAGTTGATATGACTGAAAAGTCAATAATCCGTAGAACAATAATCAATGTCAATAAATCTAGTCAATAAATATTTGAAGAGCCAATAGAATGCCCGAAGATAAATATACAATGGCCAGTGAGATGACCAAATATGAATTTGAATTCCATAGATGAATATCTCAATTATCAATAAGATTCTGGATGAATATTCCGAAGACCAATAAAATTCTGGATGAATATCCTGATGGTTCCGGATGAATATCCCAATTATCACTGAAATTCAGGTTGAAGATTCCAATAATAAATTCCATAGATGAATGTCCCAATAATCAATAAGATTCCGGATGAATGTCCCAATGTTCAATAAATTTCGGATGTTGATTCCGATGATAAATAAATTGTCGGGATGAATATCCAGAATATCAATAAAGTGTCCGGAGACAAATATCCTGCTTAGATGATCAGCTAGAGAATGTAGATAGAGGAATCTCTATTTACTGATAACGAGCAAGAAAATATAACTCTGTAATAAAGAAGACTTTCTGCAATGCGATATGCTTAATCAAGCAGCTAATGTGCGAATAAATTAAATAAACACTTGAAATAGCACATGCAGAAAGATGTTAATATGGAACTGCTCAGGGCGCTCTACTTATGATTGCTGTAATATGCATGTAGAGAAAAGAACAGACACAATATAGAATAAAATAATAAAGGAGAGCGATTTATTTGGCTTATCTGAAGCCCCAGTCGCCCGAAGAGTTGTTCTGGATGCCTTGACAGTCGACTTGGGATCTTCGGGATTATTGAGTAGCCCCCGAGCGTAGTTTCTGGAATTGACGATCCGGTACCAACGACATGGTGTTCGTCTTCGGAACACCCAATGATGTCAGCTGGTCGTCATCTCTCCATCGCTCTAGTCAGGACTGCATGAAGCTGCCGATGAGGTCATCCAATTGCGCGGCGAACTCCACGCCAACAATCTCGAAGATGTTCGGTACATGCGTAAACAGTTAACGAAGATCGAATCTTTGATTAGCATGATGTTAAGAGAAACAAGTGACGGACATGTTCGCACGTCCATCCTTGTTTAATAAATAATCTAGAAGTCATGCCAAATAACGATCGACATGCTGAGAAATCTTGAAATCAAAATTGTCGTAACCCATATTTTCAGATATTCCCGAAGACTTAGTTTGGTATTTTCCGAAGACTTGTATCGCACGAAAGGAAACTTGTAGATAGACTCCGAATCTGTTACTATAGATCGGAAGTCTTGTAGAACAAGGCAAGGACTCCTAGAGGCGGTAACTAAGACTATAAATATACATGTAACCCTCCGATGAGAGGACATCGAAACATACAGCATACACACCACGATATTCAACACGACAAACACTGGACGTAGGGTTATTATCCTTCGGGAGGCCCGAACCAGTATAAAAACTCTCTGTGTGCCCTAGATTGATACCTCGATTGATCGTTGTTCCCCGAACCAAATATTTGCCGTTCTCTCGATTATTCGAGCGACGACAGAGGCGCGCCAGGTAGGGGGGAGCGCTGAGGATCCATCTAGAGCATCAGATGGCATTGGCGAACAAGATGAAGTTCCCGGCGGCGCCGAATTCAAGTTCGGGTCTTTTACGTTCGTCGCGGACAAGGAAGGAAATCTCCAGGAAAGACGTCGTCGGTGGCGCAGGAGGCGTCCCGGCGGCCATGAAAGCTCCGTCCTCGTACGGATCTGCTGAAAAGAGCTCGTCGGCGGCGCCACGTGTGTCGCCGGCGGCCCTATGTACTACGTTCGGACTGCGAAATTCCGCAGCCGAGTTCAAGATCGCTTCGCGGGTATCGGGCTCTCCGTTTGGAACCCGCCTAGAAGACGGATCCACCTTGGATCCGCCACCTAGCTCTGCCCTAGAAGCGAGAATGCAAAAGATCGCTCTCGACATCACCGAGGGGCGGTATTTTCCTGGATTCGGGCTCGGTTATCCTAATTACGAGTCTGACTTCAGCGACGATGACTGCCCTGAGATCGGAGATCCAAACCAGGGTCACAACCCGGCCAGAGAAGTCTTCATGGCGGGGCGTGACGATGAGGCATCCAGCGATTTGCGCACCATCGACTCGATCAGATCTCGATCGGTTGCGCCATCCAATGTGACGCCAAGAAATCTCAACCCTGACTTCGACGCCGTCCGGTTCCAAACCGCGTTGGATTCCCTTGCGCGTATGGCCCCGATGGTACAACAAGTCGTGGAACTTGCCGGCCGTGTGATCCCACTGCAAGATCAGGAGGTTGTTGCACCGGCGAGGACTCCAGTACACAGACGCCTGGGGGCTAACAACGATCAGAGGGCCGATTCATCCTCACATGGATCATCTTCTGATCACCCCAGGCGACATCGGCGTAATCTGGAGCCTTCAGATGCAAGACATCAGATAAACCAGCGGAGGAACCAAACTGGCAATCCCCCAAGGGGGGAACCAGAACAACAAACCCCAGGCGCTCCAGCTTGTAGAGGGACGCGCCCAGAGACGGCTCCTAAGCCGCCCCCGTATAGGGCTCTGGGTAGTTATCTCCGAACTGTTGAGTGGCCAGCCAAGTTCAAAGTGGGGTCTATCGACAAGTACGACGGCACTATCAACCCAGAAGAGTTCTTGTCGATATACTCCACGACGATAGATGCCGCAGGAGGAGATGAAAGAATCAAGTGCGCCTATCTACCCACCGCCCTGACCGGAGCAGCGCGATCCTGGTTGTTAAACCTCCCGGCATATCACTTCGACTCCTGGGCAGAACTGTGCGAGGTCTTCAAGGGAAATTTCCTTGGATCGTACAACCGCAACGCAACACCAGAGCAGCTCCGAGGTGTTAAACAGAAGGCTGATGAGAATCTTCGAGACTACATCAAGCGCTTCTGCCTAATGAAGAACACAATCGCAGACATCTCCGATATAGAAGTAGTCCTCGCCTTCCAAGAAGGGTGTTTGGATGTGAAGATGGTGGAGACCATAGCGGAGAACGAGCCAAAGACTACTGCAGAGCTGTTCCGATTGGCAGAAATCTGTGCCAAGGCTGCCGATGCTCGTGCTCGCCTCTCCGATGGCCGGGGCAAGGCTCGAAGAAGAAGTCAGAAGACAGGGAGGTGAATGCGGTCGATCGGTCGGGATCGGATCGTAATCACTTCCGTAAGAAGCGAGGTCGTCCCGAAGGCGTGGCTAAGTGGTGTCCGATTCATCGCTCCCAAACCACGAACTAGAAGAGTGCTTCGATTACCTCAAGCTCGAAAAGAAGCGTCTAGAAGAAGGCAAGACCTCACGGACGACCAGAGAAGAAGATCGGGGCGCGAAAGCCAAGATCGAGAACACCGAGATCGGGAGCACCGAGATCGGGAGAATCAGGATCGTGGGCGCCGTGATCGGGAGTACCGAGATCGGGAGCTCAGGGAGCGCGATGACCGGGATGAACGCCCACGCTACAGAAGTCGCAGAGATCATGACGATGACGAGGAGGAGAGGTACCCAGAGATCAACATGATCTTCGGAGGAAGCTCCGCTCTGTCGTCCAAGAGCCAATACAAGAAGCTGCAGAGAGAGGTGGCTATGGCAGAACCCTGTTCTAGAAGACTAGA
Organism: Eragrostis nindensis; assembly: GCA_012490785.1. Lineage (NCBI taxonomy): Eukaryota > Viridiplantae > Streptophyta > Magnoliopsida > Poales > Poaceae > Eragrostis > Eragrostis nindensis. Next base: position 78,020 of record JAAXCT010001044.1, on the reverse strand, counting down.
GTGGTCGGATACCCCGATCGCGTTCAATGCCGATGACCACCCGAAGACTCTGCTGAGCAACCCAGAGTTGCCCTTCGTCGCCAAAATCATTATCCACAGGAACAAGGTCGCGAAGACGTTGATCGACAACGGAAGCGGTCTCAACCTGTTGATGAAGAAGACGTACGATCAGATGGGCCTGCCGATCACCGCTCTCCGACCAGTTGAGGAATCATTCCATGGCATCTTGCCTGGGGTGTCTTCGCGTCCTCTTGGGAAGATAGAGTTAGCAGTGACAGTGGGCCCGAGAGAAAATAGAAGAACTGAAGTCCTGACGTTCGAGGTGGCTGACTTCGAATCTGCCTACAACTGCATCCTGGGAAGACCGTTCCTGTTCAGGTTCATGGCAGCTGCGCACTTCGCCTACGCCATGCTCAAGATCCCAGGACCTGCGGGTGTTATCACGCTGTGCGCCGATCAAGACCAGGCTGTGAGATGTGACGTCAATGCGCTGATCATCGCTGGCCACTTTGACTCGAAAGATCTCGACTCGCAGCGCCAGCCAAAAACTTCTCGAGAAGATCAAGGCAGATAGCAGCAGTTGCCGACACGAAGGCTTCAGATGCGGCATCTCCGTCGACAGCGGTCGCCCAAGCGCCAGCAAAGACTGTCGACGGCCAAGCGCGAAAGGAGATGAGCCTGCTAAAAAGGGCAGCAAGCCGATTGGCCTCAGCTTCATCGACCCCGGCAAAAAGACCAACGTCGGGGACAATCTCGACCCTAAATAGGAAGACGCGCTCGTAGCCTTCCTCCGGGAGAATATCGATGTGTTTGCATGGCAGCCATCCGATATGCCCGGGATCCCCAGGGAGGTGATCGAGCACAAATTGGGGATCGACCCGGCTTTCAAGCCGATCAAGCAAAAGCAGCGAAGGTACACGCCGGACAAACGCGACGCCATACATGAGGAGGTCACTAGGCTTCTCAAAGCCGGGTTCATCAGAACGGTAGACTATCCTGAATGGCTAGCAAATCCTGTACTAGTTCCTAAGCCAGACAAGTCCTGGCGCATGTGCGTCGATTACACTAGTTTGAATAAAGCTTGTCCTAAAGATGAATACCCTCTTCCGAGGATAGATCAGATTGTAGACTCTACGTCCACTAGTGAGTTATTAAGTTTTCTTGATGCTTATTCTGGATATCACCAAATTAGCCTCAACGTCGACGATCAAGAAAGGACGGCCTTCATCACGCCGTTCGGAATATTCTGTTACATCACGATGCCCTTCGGGCTGAAGAATGCGGGGTGTACTTATCAGAAGTGTGTCAACATAGTCTTCGAGGATCAGATCGGGAAGAACGTCGAAGCCTACATTGATGACATTGTTGTCAAGACCAAGAAGTCCGATGATCTCCTGGCAGACCTGAAGCAAACCTTCGACAATCTGAGAAAGTACAAGATGAAACTCAACCCTGCCAAGTGTGTCTTCGGGGTGAAGTCTGGAAAACTACTGGGGTACATGATTTCCGAGCGAGGGATTGATGCCAACCCAGTAAAAGTTGCGGCTCTAGAAAAGTTGAAGCCTCCGAAGACCAGGCGAGAAGTCCAGAAGCTAGCAGGCATGATGACGGCCCTAAACCGGTTCATCTCGAGATCGGGAGAACGAGGTATGCCATTCTACAAGTTATTACGCAATCAAGATGGCTCTCAGTGGGATGACCAGGCAGAAGAGGCGTTCAAGGAGCTTAAAGCTTATCTCAAAAATATGCCCACCCTGAAACCCCCACAGCCCAATGAAGAACTGCTCTTATATGTTGCTGCCACAGATTCAGTTGTTAGCGCTGCGCTGACAGTTGAACGGGAAACAGACACTGGGCCCAAACAGTTTGCTGTTTATTTCGTCAGTGAGATATTGAAAGATGCCCAGACACGTTACCCGATGGTGCAGAAGCTCTTGTACGCAGTATTGATGACATCCAGAAAGCTGAAGCATTACTTCTTAGCTCATCCAATCAAGGTGGTCTCGGATAGACCGCTCCAGACTGTTTTGCATTGCAAGGATGCCATCGGCAGAATTGCTCAATGGTCTGTAGAGCTTGGTCAATACCAGATCGAATATGTCCCTCGAACAGCCATCAAAGGACAAGCTCTGGCGGATTTTATAGCAGAGTGGACCGATGATGGTGATGATGACAAAAAAGATCCAGATCACTGGGTCATGTATTTTGATGGTTCCTTCACGTTGAAAGGTGCCGGTTCCGGAGTTGTCTTCATATCTCCGGCAGGAAAAATATTGAAGTACGCCATTCAGTTGCTCTTCCAAGCTACGAACAATGTTGCAGAATATGAGGGCCTCGTGACAGGTCTCCGCATTGCCAAATCTCTCGGTATCAGCCGACTGCTCGTGAAAGGGGATTCACAGTTAGTCGCCCGGCAGGTACAGAAAGAGTATCAATGCTCTGATCCGAAGATGGCCGATTATCTTGACGAAGTTCGGAAGTTGGAGAAAGGGTTCGATGGTCTCGAAGTACGGTACGTACCACGGCTGGACAATCGTGACGCTGATCATTTAGCTTGCATTGCTTCATCACGATCTCCAGTCCCAGATGATGTGTTCTTAGAAAAGCTCCACAAGCCATCGGCGGCAAGCACGCATGATGCAGTGGAAATGATGGTTATCGATTCGGGAGAAGGTTCTGTCGAAGACTGGCGCATACCGATTCGCCTGTTTCTCGAAAACAGTCCTATCCCAGATGATGATGCGGCCACGGAGCGGCTGGCCCGCAAGTCCAAGCATTACGTATTGATTGACGACGTACTCTACAAAAGAGGTCTCAATGGGATTCTGCTGAGGTGTGTCTCTACGGAAGATGGTATTCGACTGCTACATGATATACACGGTGGGATCTGCGGTGCACATGCGGCTTATCGCACTCTCATCGGCAAAGCATTCAGGCACGGATTCTACTGGCCCACGGCGAAGCAGGACGCCATTCACCTCGTGCAGACATGTAAGTCCTGTCAATTCTTCAGTAGGCAAAGTACAAGGCACGCTCAAGAGTTGCATACAATTCCTATCACATGGCCTTTTGCCATCTGGGGGGTCGATATATTGGGACCGTTTCCTAAAGCCAAAGGAGGATACAAATTCTTATACGTCGCCATCGATACTTTCACCAAGTGGATCGAGGCAGAGGCGGTTGTGAACATCACTGAGGTTGCTTCTGTCAAGTTCATGAGGAGTATAGTCACAAGGTTTGGAGTTCCCAGAAAGCTGATATCAGACAATGGTCGACAGTTCATCGGTCGCCGGTTTGAGAAATTTTGTGCCGATCATGGTATGCTTCACCCGACATCTTCGGTGGCTCATGCTCAAACCAATGGTGCTGTTGAGCGAGCCAACGGGATCCTTATGAAGGGGATGCGTGCACGAGTCTACGAGAAGCTAGCAGCTAAAGGCAAGAATTGGATCGAAGAGTTACCGACCGTTCTGTGGTCAGCACGAACATCTACAAGTCGGGCTACAAAGGAAACTCCGTTCTTCCTAGTCTACGGCGCTGATGCAGTACTACCACCCGAGATTCACTTGGGGGCTCATCGGGTCACCAATTTCTATGAAGACGACCAGCAAATCTCTCGAGAGGTTGATCTCCTGCTCCTCGAAGAAGAACGCAACACAGCACTCCATAATGTGGAACATTATCAGGAGGTTCTGAAGAAGCAGTACAGTCGCAAAGTGGTCGGTCGACATTTAGATGTGGGAGATCTGGTGATCAAGAAGGATATCAAAACCAAGGATAAGCACAAGTTGTCTTCTCCATGGGAAGGACCATACATAGTAGTTGAAGATGCTGGCATGGGGGCTTATATCTTAGCCCACATTGACGGTGATATATTGCCCGGAACATGGAACACTGATCAGCTTAGAAAGTTTTATGTGTAATCCATTGTTTGATGAATAAAGTGTGTTCAGTTTCTCCAACTACTGTGCAAGGTTCCAAAGGCTGACCAAAGGTCGGTCTACAAGTTTGGCTGGTGTCTTAGCCACATGAGGGTTATAAGGCATCGGTACGAACAGCCTCTTCAGGCAAGATTGGTCATAAGGCTTAGCCACACTGTGGTTCATAAGTTAATTGACCCCCATGATGTTCTAGCGAGGGACCCTTAGCCCATGAGGTTAATAAGTGGCTCTCCCTAGGCCGGTTGCACGATCAACCACCCAACAGACTGCAAGTCTTATGCCATATGGTGCTACATGATAGCTTGGCCAATGGTTCATAAGTTTCGTAAGTCTCCCCGAGTGTCTGAAGTAAGAGCCTTAGCCATCGAGTTATAAGTGCCAACTTCAGACCACGTTGCAAGATCAACACCCCATTATTTAGCTTGAAACATAACTTGCCATGTGCAAAGTCAAATGTTATACAGCTATTATGAGTTCCAGATATGGAACAACTTCAGAAACTTAGTTCAAACGTAGCTTGTCACAGGCAAAGCTAAGCGTCACTGAATTATACGCCTTCTTCTATGTTATTTAGATCGTGCATATTAGTGATAATGCTTTCCTGCATACAGTTAAAACTGTATTCAAAAAAGCAGGGGGCTGGGCTGCTATGCATATCTAAATCAAATTAACAGGAGCCTGAGCTCCAATCTTGCATCAAAATATTGTCTGATTACAGGGCTTTACAAACAATTCAGGGCCTCTCCTCATCAGAAGGAGATACATCCAAGTTCAAGTCCATGATGAACTTGTCGGCTGATTCCATCAGACCGTCAACAAGTGCATCACGTTCACCTATACTACAAGTAAAGCCTTGCTCTACAACCTTCACATCCAATTCAGGATGACGGTTCTTCAAAGCAGCCAAAGCAAAGGCACAGCCATTGACTAAACTATCAGCAACCTTGTCAGCAAGTTTGGCCTTCTCTGCGGACAGGATCTTGTTGGCCTCCTTCAGCTTCTTCGCCTCCGTCTGCAGAGTTTGGATCACTTGGGTCTTGGCTGTGTTCTCGGTGCGTAGGGCTTCATTTTTGGAGCTCAAATCTACAACAGAAGATATTAGATTACTTCAGGGATATGCAGAAGGCAAAAAGTAAACAGCATATGACAGGAAGAATTACCCTCCGCTGTTTTCGATAAAGCATCTCTTTCCACACGCAGATCCTTGAGGTACTCCTTATGTTCAGCCTTTAGATCTGTGATCTCCCTGGCATGAGCTTCCTTTGCTTCGTCATGGGTCTTGTTCAAAGCAATGAGAGCCGCTTCGAGTTCTCGAATTCTATCATCTTTCCCAGATGAAGCATAGGCAGCCTCAACATCAGAAAGTTTCTTCTGAAGAGCGGCAAGTTCTCCATCCTTCTGTTTGATTCTGTCAGTAAGGCGCTTGCAAGTTCGCAGATGCCACTGCCTGGCAGCAACGACCTCCTGGCTCAGCTTGTCGAACACTAAGTTCTCCCCAACTGTCCCGGATGCGGAGGTAGAAACAATTAGGGCCTGTTCGGGCGCTGATTGTACAATCGGGGCCGGAGGGTTGACAGCAGGAGCAGGTTCAGCAGAAGAAGATGGAACACTACAGCATGATCACATATCAGAAGATCGGATGAAAATGTTTCAAACAGCAAAGGAATTTAGCAAGAATACTCACGAAGTATACCTCTTGGTGCGGAAGCGTCTTCTCTTGGCAGCAGGGCTAGAAGCAGACGTCGCCTGGGAAGACAAGACTTGAGAGATTTTGGAAAATCCTTTAAAGAGACTGCCGAAAACTATTTCGATGGGTACCTGATCGCCGGTACGAGGATTGGCGACGCGAGTCGGAGGCAGTTCAGGGACATCGGGAGCGATAATTGCTGAAGCTGATGGAGCTGTTGGAGCTGCTGGAGTTGCAGGGGTCGCTGTTCGGAAGCGCTTGCGCGTCGTTGTCTTTGTCTTCGTCCCAGCTGGGGGCTTCGAAGACTCGACGGCAGGTGGAGGAGGACTAGTGGCTTCGACACCCACCGGAGTGTTACCGGACGTGGGATCGGTAGCGGGTCCAGGCCTCTCGGCATCTCCTGGCGCCTCAGACTGCTCGACAGTGGCAACAGCAGCCACCTTTCGCTCAAGAGAGCTGGTGGCGTCATCGGCAATGGCAGTATCCTTCTCCCGATCACCGTTGTCTTCTTCATCACTGTCCCCGATGACTATATCAACATCAGGTTGGACATCGTCGGGGCCAGGTTCGTAAAGGTTCTACAGAACACAAGATCAGCATGGCAGAAAATATGTCTTCAAGAAAATTGAGGAGATTTACAATCAACATACCTCGGGAGGTGGATTTTCTGCACTATAAGGAAGAGGTACTGTCGAAGGCTTAACCTTTGGTCCAGTACCCATGATATCATACACTCTCTTGAAGACATCGTCTTCGGAGAGTTCGACAGCTGCAAAGGAGAGAAAAAGATGACATGCTTATCAAACAGAAAATCAGATATCAAGTATATACTGGTATGTTGATGAGTGATGGACATCTACCTCCAACTGGTAACCAATTAGGTTCGCCAGGACTTGTATAATACATAGCCAGTGGATCACGCCTCTGAAGAGGGAAGATGCGTCTTCGGATGAATTCTTCTACAACATGTTCTCCTCTCAGGCCCAACTTGATCAACTCGTTGACCCTGGCTATCATCTTATTCAATCGAGGAACATAGGTCGGAAGACCCTTGTCCCACTTCTCATGGTTCGGCATCAAGCCGTCAAGCTTGATTACATTATTCTTCTTCCCCATGTCCAAGATCAGATATTTGGTGTCATATCCGCTCCAGGAAGACTTGTACTGATACGGGATGAACTCAGCTTTGTTCCTAAGTACGAAGCCTACTGAAAACACCATCATCTGACCCTTGTAGTACCGGGGCTGGTGATAATGGCGCCACAGATTCAGACAGGGGGCTACGCCCAACCAACATTCACACAAGATGGCAAACATGCTAAGCATCATCACAGCATTGGGTTTGAGTTGAACAAGCTCGATATGGTAAAATCTACAGATCTGCTCAAGAAATTTGGAGGGCGGAAGATTGAAACCACACATGAGATGAGCCTCAAATACCGGGAGTTCTGTGGTGTTGCAGTGATGGTATTCTTCTTCGCCGGTGTTTCTTCGAGTCAGAAAGGCCGAGATCATCCCCCTTCTCTCCAGTTCATCCAAATATTCCAGGGAAAGAGAGGATTTCTTCCAGTACTCCTGGAGATTCGGGATTTCTCCCTTCTTCATCTTTTGCTGCGCCTGGGTAAGAGAAATGTTGGAGTCGTGGGAGTCGGAGGATTGATTCTCGTTGGGATTGCCGGAGATTGTGGCGGACGAGGATGCGGCGGCCATGTGAAATGTTTAGGGTTTGAGGAAATGGAAAAGAGTGCAGACTAAAGGATGGAGGAAAAAGAATATGGCGTGAAGGGCTTAAGTAAAACCCGGCGTGACGGTTCGCCTCCCCATAAATGCGGGATTTCCCTTCCTTGGGTTACGTGCGGAATATACCGAGGTGATGCTTTTTTCTGTTCTTAAAATAATGCGTTTGGATTTGCGCTCGGTTTTGGAAGGATAACTACATGGTTGTGAGGTAAGAAGTTGGAGTATTTTTCGGGATCAATTGCTCCGAATAATTAACAATGTACGATTAACGATCCGGATCGGAAAGAGCCTTCGGTGCGTGAAAAACGTGTTGAGTACTACTCCCGAAGAGTTCTCGACCAAGTGATCTGTTAGTTGTCACGAAGACTTATTTCATCAAGACACATCGGAGAAGCTAAGTTCAGTTATCTCGAAGACTCATGCAAGGTACATTATCGAGAGAAAAAGAGAAGACAACATCACAGATGCAATATCATTCAAAAGTTATAATCTTGGATTGAAGGCAGCTCTTGATGTCTCCAAGGATGCATCCCGGGACGACCTCAAGAAGGCCTACCGGGAGGTAGCCAAAAGATATTACAAGCAAGACATGCAGAAAACTATCTAGGTTCTACTCTCAGACCTGCTTGACAGAAGAATAAACAGGAGAAGAAGAAAAACAAGAAAACCGAGACTACTGCTGAGAGAATGGCATGATAGCCATCCCCTTATCCTTAGTTCCGCTGATCATCAGCGTCCTCAGGAGCTGCAACAGCAGCATCAGCATCAACCTCGTCCTCCTCATATGTAATGAGGGGAGAGGAGGCTTCGGCAGCAGCAGCAGCAGAGCCTGGACCTACGCCGCCCTCACCATGAGTGATGAGCGGGAGGGGCACCTCGGTGGTGGAGAGGGTAGAACCCTCGTTCAATGCCATGACTGGGTTGATGACCCCGGTAGGAAGAAGAGGATCTTCTGCGGCGACGGGAATGGAGCCACCCGCCTGACTGGATCCGGTTTGAGCGCTCGTCCAGGGAGCCCAACCAGGATTGTACAGGACCATGGCCTTCTTCTTGCTTGGCTCGTCGTCGTCGCTGTTGTCGTCGTCGTCGTCGTCGTCGTCATCGTCGTCGGAGTCGTCGAGGAAGATGGGTTTGGCGTCCGCCGGAATCCCGCATGGCCCCTTGTTCAGGGCGACGTGGAGGCGGCGCGCGAACTCTTCATCTCCCACCGTGTCCGCCTCTAGGTCTACGACCTGAGATGGATCTGGAGGGGGACTTGGAGGAGGGAGCCCGTAATCTTCCGCGGAGAGCGGAGGAGGAGCAGCAGCTACCGGCGGTGGAGCGCCAGCGGGATGCGCGGAGGAGGATCCCGACCCGCCGGCGAGCTCGTCGTCGAACCACTTCATGAACTGTGGAGTGGTGGGTCTTTTCTTGCCCATGGTGGATGGTGGATGCGAAAGTGATACTTGGGGGCTCCGCCGTCCTAATCATTTATAGCCAAAAGGTGGCCTTTTGGAAACCGAAAGGTCAAGTGCGAAGTGGATTTTTTATGTTTCTTTCTGGGGAACCGTGCGGCGACGCGGTGGATCCAGAGGATACCCTGGTGGGCCTGGTTTGGAGAATAAGGACAAGAATCGAAGGGTCGTATCAAAGTCTTTTCAACTCTGAAGCGGAATCAATGCCATGGCTGGACCGAGAAAAAGAGATAAGGATGGGAATTGATTAATATTTCCTCCAAATTCTCTGGATTGACGGTTCTCTTAAAAAGACCTGGCGTTGATAAAGTTATTTGAAGGAAAGTTTATTCCGATCACTCAATGCGGTTGCTGTTATTCCGAAGACCCGATTTGTTCAGTTGTTCCGAAGACCTGGTTCAGACAGTTATTTCGAAGGCTCGGTTCAGTCAGGTGTTCCGAAGACCTGTGCGTCCGGTTGTTCCGAAGACTAGGCTCGGTGAACTGTTCCGATGACTCAAGGATTGAAGATGAGAATATCTGAAGTATGTGTGCTCAGTGAAGAACATATCCCTTGTCAGAAGTTCGCATGAAGATGTAGATCTCTTCGTATCAAAGACGAATCAGTCAAGTGACATGTTCGGGGGCTTATGTCGTAACCCATATTTTCAGATATTCCCGAAGACTTAGTTTGGTATTTTCCGAAGACTTGTATCGCACGAAAGGAAACTTGTAGATAGACTCCGAATCTGTTACTATAGATCGGAAGTCTTGTAGAACAAGGCAAGGACTCCTAGAGGCGGTAACTAAGACTATAAATATACATGTAACCCTCCGATGAGAGGACATCGAAACATACAGCATACACACCACGATATTCAACACGACAAACACTAGACGTAGGTTTATTATCCTTCGGGAGGCCCGAACCAGTATAAAAACTCTCTGTGTGCCCTAGATTGATACCTCGATTGATCGTTGTTCCCCGAACCAAATATTTGCCGTTCTCTCGATTATTCGAGCGACGACAAAAATTATTAAAGAACAAAACTTCCCTGTATCGTGGGAGGTCTTCGGAGGTGATCTGATCATGCTTTACCATGCTTATCGTTCAGAATTCAGTCAAGTTGACGAACTCCGGAAGACGGCTAGAATCCGGGATTCCGATGGACTCACTTCTCTTCGGTAGTCATCGGTGATGATGTCCCGATGAGGCCAACTCGATGAGCGGAGCCGTTCACCCGACGAGTTGTTGACTAATGTGTTCTTCGGGAGGCATCATTCGACGATGGCTAGGCTTACGATGAGGCAGCCCATCGTATAGATACCCATGTATTCCAAAAGGTCGACGATGTAGCTGGAGGAGGCGCTGATGGCAGCAGCCGCGCCATGCTCCACGCAGGTGACGAGGACTTGAATTTCAGATTTGCTCGTCAAGTGCAGTTCGATCTCCATGTATGGATCTTCAGTACGTGAGTGTTCAATGCAACTCGCTCATGCAAAAAGACATCACGTTGTGAGTAAATTAATCATCAGATTGTTAATACGCTTACGAGAGAAGCAAAAATATTAAAAGATAACGGAGAAGGAATCTTCCCTGTAGACCGGGATCAGGCTTTTCTCCTCGTCGCGACTTGTGGATGGCATCTACAGCAGCCGGAGACGACAAGATTGAAGCTTCGTGATGTAGAAGATGGATTAATCAACTTGTATTCCGTGTTGAACTCATCAATCCGGGTCGAATCGACTTTGATCTCATGACGGACACGGCGACATGACGCTTTCACCGAACCAACTCTTCGTGACGTCGTGACAAGATTGAACTTGTCGATCGAAATCGGGAGATCGGCGTTTGCACCAAAAACTGTCACGAATCCGTCGCGGCTTCTTGCTGGCGTGAATCGGCGAGTTGCTTCTTCTGGACATAGTTGATTCGTCAGGACACGAACGTATGCCGCCGAAGACTTGCTTGAAGTTTCTGATGCTCTAGATGGACCCTTAGCGCTGTCCCCCTACCTGGCGCGCCTCTGTCGTCGCTCGAATAATCGAGAGAACGGCAAATATTTGGTTCGGGGAACAACGATCAATCGAGGAATCAATCTAGGGCACGCGGAGAGTTTTTATACTGGTTCGGGCCTCCTGGAGGATAATAACCCTACGTCCAGTATATGTCGTGTTGAATATGGTGGTGTGTATGATCTATGATCTGATGATCCTCTCATCGGAGGGTTACATGTATATTTATAGTCCTGTTACCGCCTCTAGGAGTCCTTGTCTTGTTCTACAAGACTTCCGATCTATAGTAACAGATTCGGAGTCTATCTACAAGCTTCCTTTCGTGCGATACAAGTCTTCGAAAAATACCAAATTAAGTCTTCGGGAATATCTGAAAATATGGGTTACGACATATATCAACACCAATAAGCTAGATTATATAATCCATGGGTAAACAAACAAGGCCTTAGAAAGCTCAGACAAGCGAAAGGGCATGTAGCCCAATGGTTACAAGAGCCTCAGTAATAACACCTCAGATCCTGAGTTCGACTCCCTGTGGGAGAATTTTCTAAGATTTAACGGCATTGTGCTTTCAGTGGTAGTCGACGCTCCCGTTTGACAGCAAGGCGCCAGTGATGACTTCGTCAATCTCGATAATTTGTTGGTTTGGTCTTCGAAGATGCTCATAAAAGTAGAGTTTGCGTGAATGTGCTCGTAGGGATGAGTATGCGCGTGTGAGTGTCTGAGCTGTAATCGCAAAAAAGAAAGCTCAGACAAAACATGCAACGCTCCAAAAAAAACACTATGCAAACGATTGCCCAAAAAAGTAGTCAAAATTTTCGGATGTTAGAGCATCTCCAAGAGACTCCTATAAATTGGCCCCATAACTTTGTTTTTAGGAGCAACCAAAAAATTATGAGGGGTAACTTTTCTCTCCTCTTCCAACAACCCTCCTCTGAAAATGGATTAAAACATTTTTTATTACGCCACGTCGGCATTTGGGACCACAAAAACATTAATTCTATAGAAAAGAAGAGATTGGAGCCCTAATTCTTTCTCTGTTTGTAGCTACAAATGAGGGGAGTTTAGGGGCTATAAAAAAATAGGAGGTGGTTTTAAGGTTCCGTTGGAGATGGTTTTTTTTAATTGGATCGGAGATTTATGGAGCTCCTTTGGAAAGCACCGCGCCGTTTGCCTTCCATGGATGTAAATACTTATGGAAATATATGAGGGAGAATCGATCAAGCAAGTCGCACGTTATGGAAAGGTTCCCGCCTTATGGAAAATAACAATCATGGATACACACGATCGCGTTACCGAGTTCGTCAGAGAAACGAAAGCAACGCATGCGCGAGGAGACGGGGAGCGGAGAGGGGCAGTATAAATCCGCCGGCACGCCTCCGGCATTGGCTCCCATGTCCAAAGCACCTGTCTCTCTGTCTGTCTGTCTGTCCGTCGTCCTGCGATCGACGACGCGGCGGTGGATCGGAGCATCGATCGATGGCCGCTAACAATCGTGAGCAACTGAAGAAGGCCCGCCTACTTGCACGCCACGTGGCCGAGGTGGGAGATTATTCGCCACGACTTCCTGAAGCTGTCAGACAGGAACTACTTGGCGGCCGGTACTGCTCCTTCCGGGAGCACGCAGCAAGCATCCCGGCTATCCTCGTCGACGCGGACCCTCCGGGCCACAGACCGAGCCCCGGCGGCGTGCGCGATCCGGAGCGCCGGCTGCTGGCTCCCGCGGTGCAGCGCCTCATGTACAACTGCATCCGCATGGTCGACGACGTCTTCGAGGCCGGCTACTGCATCCAGTCCCTTTCCGAGAGCAACGTGGTCTTCTGCAAGGCGTCCTTGACGCCGAAGCTGACCGGAGACGACTTGGCCTTTCCCCGGAGGACAACCGAGCTGTACAACAGCAACATGGCCAGCCTATCTAAGATGTTCAGAGACGTGCTGTTCACGAACATGCCGCCGTTCCGATCAGGAGCTACCGCCACGGTGCCGCATCCTCCCGAGGTGGAGTACCTCCTGCGCAGGATGAAGCACAACGCCATGGCGTACCGATACCTCATCAGGTACCACCCGTGCCTGGTCCCGATCCAGAACCGATGCGATTACTTCTACCGCCTGCATTAATCCCTTCGCCGCGGACGTTCTGCGCCACGTCGACGACAAGGCGTCGGACCTCCTGTACAAGAACGTCCACTGCATGCCATCGGGACTGGGTCGACCAAGTTCTCAACAACGACTACTTGACCCTGTACCGGCCGCCGGGGCGCCGCTCAATCTGTGATGATGACGATGATGCAGGCGATCGTGGCAGAGAGTGTACGCGCGCGGCTCTGCCACGACTGTTGCTGCCATGACCTGGAACACGCAGCAAACGCCCCCCGCACGGCATGGAGATTACAAGAACTGAAATGGGCCGCATACTGTACTCCGTCATGGACCTGGTGCCGGTTACCCTCGCCGAAAGTCTGCACTTTTTAGGCGATCTGCAGCACCCTGTTTTCTTACGACCACGTGGAGGAGGATGACGACGACTACCATGGCCATTTCGAAACCTCATCCTCGGATGACGAATAAGAATTTTTTTTTCCTTTTAGATATGCTAAATAAAAGATTTAGTACCTACCACTATGTCTGTCGTCGTAGCTTAATTACCCTAATATAATATTTCTTGAGAAAGCAGGGAGCTTACTGTCATCATGTACTCCAAAGGTTTCTTGTGCTCCCTGGACTGTAATTTGTTTTTTCTCAACATCAACTTCATACCTCGGAATGGCAAACTGTATCAATATCGTTATCCAGTGAGTATATAAATAGTTGAATGCTCTACACTTTATGCGACCTTCTAGGGCCAACTGCTGAGGGCCTGCTCATCCTGTGCCAAAATGGCAACCTTGGGTAATTTAGTGTGACATCTCATCCCAGCTTGAAATGGCCACATGGGATGAGTTCCTATAGTGAGGATGAAGGCATAACAAGAGAGTTACTATTGCATTAAGGCCAGCATAGCATGCGAGCGAGTGAGTCAAAGCAGGTTTTTGGGAAACATTGAGAAATAGGCATTAGGGACACTGAGGTTTACTATGATTATACAATGGCAAGCTAGTAGGGCTCCTTTGCATTTTTGTAGCTAGGATGAAGTTGTATTCCTTTTTCAAGTTATATTTTTCAGAAAAAGCCATTCAAATTGTAATTTTGATCGCTTGAATGTATGTAATGTGAAATAAAGTTACGTGTTTTCTCCAATAATGGCAGATCTATATAAGGTTTCTATACTTAGCTTTTTATAATGACATATATATATGGTGAGTAATTTATAAACATGGACATGTCGATTTTCATTTATTTTTATTAATGTGTTTATTTCTAAGCCTTGAGGGCAATCACAATGGCTTCTTTTGTTAGTCAAATGTTAATGTAAAATGGATGTGGGTGTTTGGAAACATATATTAGGGGTGTGATTTGTTTCGGTTTGAGCAGAACCAGGCTCGCATGTAAGGAGCCAGACCCCTGCTGGCCGGCAGCGCCAGAGCCAGGCTCGGGAGAAACGAGATTCGTTTTCGTTCCTCGCGAGCCAGGCCCAGCGACGCTTCTTGCATCCAGCGAGTCAGACTCTCACACAGGCAACCAATCAACTAGTCATTGAACTCCTCTGGCCTGGCTAGCTTAGATACAGACAACCAAACATTGGGTACTTGCATCCCACCAACCTGGCCAAGCCATATACACCTAACCAATCACGCCCTAGATGTACTTTGGGCTATCTATCTCACAATAGTAGGCAGGACTAATATAGAAAGAGGTATTAGGGGCTATTTGAATTATATTCTTCCTTCCAAAAATTTATTGGTGGGTAACAAATATGTTGATGCAATGACTATAATGATTATGATCAGATCTTTTGTCTTTTGTGAGAATTTCTACGTGTTTTCTAGTATAGCTTGTAAGCTGATGATCGGCTGCGATGCTTTATTTCTTTTCAAACTCTCTTAAATGTTGAATATTTCACCAAACAAAGGGAAACAACTGCAAAGTACTCCTGGTTAAGTATTGAGTTTAGATGATAAATATCAGAAAACTGGGGGGCGGATACTACACGCAGCCTCAGCTTTTTATGATCTGGAAGAAGGTCTGAACTTGATGACCCGGCTGGGAGCGTCGGCTGGCAGTGCTATCCTAACCTTGTATACAGTCGAGTTTGAGATGGGCACGTTCCCCATTGATTACGGAATTCACATTCGAGTTTGAGATGGGCACGTTCCCAGACACGAGAATAAAATCACCAGAGACCTCGGTTCCTAAACTGCCTATTCTCTTCTTGTTGCTCCATTCCAACTACATTGTTTTTCTCCTCGATTGACTTCGTCGGTAGACGTCTGAACCTCACCGTCAATGGCCATGTACAGTACGGCAGCAAGCTGGAGGGACTGGACGAACCTATCAGATGGGCCGGCGCGGCTGATCGCCGATCGTCTTCTCGCCCACGACGTGGCCGACTACGTCCGCTTCCGCGCGGTGTGCGCCGCATGGCGCGCTTGCTCCGATGATCCACGCGGGCAAAGTGTCTTCGATCGCAAGTACCATCCCCATCGGTGGCTCAACATCCGACCGTACCCCTTCTTCGACGACCGCCGAGACGCCTTCTCAACGTTTCCACCGGCGAGTGCATCAATACGCTCCTACCATGTCACCACCACTGCTTCGTCTTGGGGCCTACCGCCGAGGGCCTCCTCGTGCTATGCCGAAAGGACACCCTCGTTGTCCAACTCCTCAACTTATTCACAGGTCAGATCACCGACCTCCCGCATGCCGACACGCTAATCAATCTGCGGGCAAAAAATCATCAGAGTACCGCCTCACGAGTAGGTGGACTCCTTCTGCTTAGTGCCGGCCTTGCCGACGATTCAACAGTTGTGCTTCTGTTCCGAGAGCCTTCCGTGCCAATTCGTGATGACATAGGTTATTGTCTAGCTTTGCCAGACCTGGCGGCAGACCTGGAGACGGATCTATACCGATGACAGCATCGTTTCAGCCTTACCGTTCGCGGGTCGCATCTACTGTGCCACCACCAAGAAAATCATGGTGGTGAAGATTACAGCAGACAAGCAGCCACAACTGGTGACTGCAGCTTACTATGAATTTGGAGGAAGGATGACTTCGTTCCGACAACTGTGCCTGGTGGACAATGATGGAGTGTTGTTACTAGTGGCTCACTACACAGTATATGTAAACGTCAAACCCCAAAGGAGTTGTAAGGTGTACCGGGTGGATTTGAATGCAAGGAAAACAGTGGCCGTACATGAAGGAATCGTCGAGCGTGCTATCTTCATCAGCCTCTATGGTGACCGTGCACTGTCTGTGCAAGCCGGGTTGTCACCATCCATTAGTGGTAACACTATTTACATTTGCAAACATCAGACTGACAATGTTGGACCGATTTATGATGTCTACAGTATCGTGGATGGAAGCATCGCGGAGGATTGCAGGACCAAGCCTGCGTGTAGCATAGTCGACAACTTAACTCGCTACATCCTTGGCTACGGGTGATTCTAACGTGAAAGGGCATGAGACCGCTGACATTTACTAATGTCGTACACGCAATGGCAAAGCCAATATTTGTCGCTGGGTAGTCCTTGTCAGTGTAAAATTTGATTAATGTAGAGCCAACATACAGTATTTTTTTCTAGTATATTATTATAACTAGTATGTTGATGAATTCTTAGCAAGTCGGGAGGAGAGGCCCCTACTCAATTTTCATTAGTATAAGCAAAGATAGTACAAATGCAAATGCAAAGCTGGATTATTTGCATTCATGAACGCATATTGATGAGCCCATGGCTCCTCGTAATACTTCAACTATTCTCACAGCGGCAAAGTGTGCGGACTCATTTATTTTAGCAGGTGATAATCTAAGAAACTTGTCATCTGTACGGCTCGGTGAATTTTGTATTGATGGAAGCATTGCACAAGTTGGAGGATCAAAGTTTTGCTACTGTTACGAGTATTCTTTCACGAAAGATTGTTTTCAAAGGAATTAATCTGTTAGAGAAAGGTGAAGAGAAGAAGGTAAAGAAATATATTTGTATTGGCACCATCCAGGTTCAGATGGAGGAGGCGCCAAGTTGAGCATGTCTGTGTGCATACTGGAGAACTGAATGAAGCTACGAGAGAGCTAATCAAGTATTAGGCAAGGTGCCGGAATATTTTAATATTTCTGGACGTGGACATTGCAGTTTGAGTCGGTCTGTTAGTTTAATTAGTTGAGTCCGAACTGAATTAGACTCAAATATGTGGTGCGTAGGTCTGTTTATTTCTGGTTGAGTCCGGTCTGGTTTCTGGCCGGCCTGCGAGCCATAAGGCCTGGGCATTGACCTGTACGAGATTAGGTTTTAGATTATGTTGGATTGTTGATCGAGGTTTCCTCTCAAACGAAGGTGGCGCCGCCATCTTCCTGCCTGGGAAATTACTGCCGATCCATTCAAGGATTGTGGTGTGATCGTGATCAAGCTGCTGCTTGGGTGCGTTCTGGATTCTTGTCGAGGATCCCCATCTTCTGATCGTGCTCCTTGAGGCACGGGTGGAAGAAGTATCTAGGGTTTTGGTCTGCATCTTGTAAGACAAATTCCTTTTATCTATTATTGGTACTGTCGCTGGTATTGGTGGATCCCATCTGGTATTGCTGGTATCTGTGATGATCAAATACTGAGTTGTTTCATCTGCTACGTGATATTGTTATTCTAATTGGATCCGAGATTGCTTCTGTGATTAGCTATATACCAAGATATTATAACTGCTGTTGCCGTGAAGAACATATTATCTAGTTGCTTCTCTGTGATCGGTTAGCTAATCAATTTGGCTTGATCTGTCGTGAGGCGTCTCCATTGCTTGCAACAGCAGAGAATTATCTGCTAATTACACTTGGTGAAATAATCGTTGCTGGTGTGCCAATTTGAGGAAAATAAATATAGTTGACTCGACAATACCTGAAGTCATAGATCAAGTGGTTTGGTTGCTGCTTAGTAGCGTGAAAGATTGGGACAAATTCTTAGACACGTCGCCGTGTCCTTATCATTTGGTATCAGAGCAACGATTTGGCGGAGCGTTGACACAAATCGATTCGGCTTCCAAACAACACGTTCCGAACACCGCAATCGCAGCACCACTTCTCCTCTGGTTATCGACCGATATTGCACGATCGACCTCGCCGAGAAGGCTAATCCTTGCCTGCGAATCGAAGAGCACAAGCAAGAACAAGAAAGAATGCAACCAAATTGCAGATATATGATTAAACTCACAAGTTGGGGTCTCACAAACCGATGAACGACGAAACTGTTCTTGACAGAATAATCTAAGCAAAACCCAAACCTAACTTGGGCGGCTACTGATGATATAGGGTTTAGAGGCGTGCAACACCCCTGGATGCGCCCCTAATGGGCTCCAACACGATACAAAGCCCAAAGGCTAAATTATGGTGGCGCAGCACCGAGACAGATTCTGAACGTCAACTTGTTTCGACGATTCTCGTTGACTCCGGATGAATTTTAACATGAGACCGGTGCTATTGGAAAGGTCAAATTATCTTTCGGTGCATATGTAGAACATCCAAAACCGAGCCTGTATGCGACCTGGGCTACCGTTTTAGTGCAGACTGCTTCTGGACTCCGAAACGGACTCGAAATCGACTTGGACCAGGCCTCCAACTTGACTCGGACGCCCTTGCTGGTCCTCCACGCCTCCAAGCACATCTCCAGCTATCTCATCATCATCTCCATGATTCCTAACAATAATTAAATCATTAGGTAGCATTTTATTCTCAAAAACATGTAAAGAAAGCATTATTTGAAACGAGCTCACCCATAAATTCGATTGTCGCGCATGAGCTCTTGTGATTGGACCTTGCATGTACGGCGGAAGAGCATTAGTTATATCCGAAGGAGTGATGTCCTCATCATCCTCCCCCTCTTGAATTTGAGTCGTCCTCGACTCAAGCTCACCTCTTTCTCCCGAGAGTGGTCTCAAATCTGAAATAATTAATGTCCGCTTTTTCCAAAACATGGGAAACAACTCATATGTATATGCATTATAAGGTGTAGCATCATGAAATGAAAATTTAGTACAGTGCATAGCATGCAAGCGGATATCTTTGAAAAAGAGACCAACAACATCATCATCACTCTTATGTGAATGCATAAAGTGTGCCATCTTAGAAATATTGGCAAAACTTGACATGACATTATGATTGCTATTGCAGACTTCTAGTTGACCGTTTAATTGCACAACATATGGATCATTCAGATCTGAACAAATGTAAACTCTATGCACCATAAACACACCATTATGATCATATTTGCCCATGGCATAAAAATTGTTTCTTGACAACAAAGGCAATTCAGATTTGGAAAATATTCTCCTCTCTATTGAACTTAGGTCACAAAGAACGTTCAATTCAATATAACCCAAAGTATTTAGAGAAGACAACAATTTCAGCTCATCATTTTCAGAGGTAATGGGAATCAAATGTTTAATTTCAGCACAAGTAGGTGAATCGAAAATAAAAGTATTGTTCCCATTCACTAGTTGTGGCAAAGGTATAAGTGAAGCATCATCACACAACTCTTCTTTATCACAAGGACCAGCAGGCAAATCAACTTGTGACAAAGGTAAATCAAAGCAAGGTTCCACTAGATGTCGCTCTATATTAGCTGGTTAGCGGAAAAAATCGGCACATTAAGAGAATTATCACCTTCTGTGTGTGTAAGACCATGAGCATTACCTTTGCTCTCAAATTTAGTAATAATATTTGGTGCATTATGATCTACACATGGAGCAGCAAGGATCTCCTCTTTCTCCATCCTTCTCTTCTCAATTTTCTTGCCATCATTACTCTCATTTTCCTGTAAAATGTTAGGCATAGCAGCAGGTACGGCAAGGTGTTTCTCCTTTTCTTCATGTTTATGCTGAAAGACATTAGCTCCAACTAGAGGCAAGAATAATTGTTTTTGTTGCAACAATTTAGATAGATATGAAAGTGTTGCAACATCTGAAACAGACCATTCTTTTCTAAAAGGTTCATTCTTTCTGCGCTCAATCCTTTGGATATCAGCTTCAAAAATTTCAGCAGCAGTCATAGGTACAAGAGTAATTTTGCTGCCGTTGTATTTAAATGAGAAGCTATTGGCAATTGTTTTGTGCAAAACATTATTTTTCAGGATCCAAGGTTTACCTAACAACAAATGACATGCTTGCATAGGTACTATATCAAATTCTTCACTATCCTTGTAAGAACCAATAAAAAATTCGATGCGAGCAATTTTAGTTACCTTTATCTTATCACAAGAATTTACCCATCGGATGTAGTGTGGACATGAGTGCCGTCGTGTGGTCAAGCCAAGCTTCTCAACCAACTCAGAACTTACAATGTTGCGGCTACTCTCACCATCAATGATTACACGACAACGTCCATCCTTCACTACAAAGAAAGTCTGAAACAAATTGTTCTATTGATTTTGCTCCGCTTTCTCCATTTGAGAACTCAGCACTTGTTGTGCTAAAATCCTCAGCAACTCATCAATTTTAGTGGTGTAACCTGTCATTGTTAGTAGAAAACAAGAAAAAATACAAGAGTATATTTTCCTATCACTACTATGTGAATGTGGAGACTCTCAACAAGCAAATGGAAGCATCTTACCAAGCTCTTACAAGTTTCTTACTAACAAAGCAAAGGATACCTAAGAGTGTGATCCAGCGATTGCAAGGGTCAAAACCGTGTTGTTCCAAAGGATATATTTGGAGCTTGATAGGCTAAATATGTGAGTAGCAAGGAATAGCAAACTTCGAAATCAGAAATTGCAAAGTTGAATAATAGTCCAAAGTACAAGTCTATGTTGCTGGCCTAAATCCCGTCGTCGGACCTAGACCAAGCTAGCAATGGAAATAACCAACAGAACCTCAGACTCAAAGGGTGCAAGCACTCTGATTTTTTTTTTCCTTTTGTTTTTCCTTGCTTTTTTTTTCTTTTCTTTCAATTCTTTTGTGCGGCTTTTATGTATGCACTTGCCTTTTTCTTTTTCTTTTTATTTCAGAAGTGCCGCAAATAACGAGACAACCCGAACACAATAAAACTCTACAAGCTGTTGGTAGAGCTACGAAAAATCTGTGGCAGCCACGTTACAGTAGCCAAGATATAAGTGAAGCTCTGGATGTGTAGTACGCTTGGAGAAAAAAAATATTGAAACTGATATATACGCAGGTGTGTAGCAAATTAGGTGCAGGTGCTAATACTAAATGATAGTTATATGCACACCAATTTTAAAGCAAGGACTTTCATGCACTACACAGCCGATGCCAATACTGATTGAAAACAAGGAAATAAATATTCTATACTCTTTCCTGTTCTATTTGTTTCCCTCTTCTTCTCGAAGCTAAGATCAGGGGTTATGGAAACCTGAAATACTATCTCCTGCCTTTCTTTTTTTTTATCTTGCGCACCAAACAGAAAGTTCCGACAGAGAGAGGCCTTGCGCCCCAATACAGAACACAACTAAAAGATCCTGATGATGTCCTGCTGCGTGCGCAACAACAAAAACACAGGAGCTGACGAACAAAACTTCGACCAATAACACACGACTCGGACTAGAAAGGACGATGTAAGCTTCATGACCATTGGAGTACGGAAACCCCAAAGGTATGAATGTTTTGGTGATTGGGTGACCATATTGATGTGACTGACATTTCTTTGTAGGATATTCAAATGGTCATATCAATGAAGCGTCGTCTCACATACTCTATCTTTATCGACGACTTGGTGATTGGTTGCCTCGACATTTCGGATCGAGAACTTGATGGAGTCAAGGTTGAAGATGGATCAAGGCTAAGGACATGATAGACCAAGCAAGTGTTGGCTTGGTATAGATGTTAGCTTGAGTCCATAGGAAAAACCAGACTATCAAGAAGGATCGAATTGGTTCTCTTAGAGCACACTAGGTTAGAGATCAAATGGATGCATTGTGAGTCTCTTGAGGGCTAGGGTGGCTGAAGAGAAGAAGATGAACCAAGAATGGAGAAGTTGGAAGCAAGGATCAAGAGTGGATCAAGTTTTCAGCTTTTGCAGCAGAGATCGGACAGTATGGTCCTAGGGACCGTATGGTACGGTCTTCATTGAAGATCCAGACAGAGAAGTGAAGTCTCGGGATGCTGAGAAAATGAAGACCGGGCAATTGACCGGACAATACGGTCATGGGACCGTATGGTACGGTCATCAGAGGATTTCCAGACAGAGAAGCTGAAGTTTCTGGAAGTGGAAGAAATGAAGACCGGACAATCGACCGGACGGTACGGTCCTAGGGACCGGACAGTACGGTCTTCATTGGAGATGAAGAAGAAAATGGAGATGCGCCTGGAAATAGAGACCGGACAGTACGGTCTAGAGGAGACCGGACAGTACGGTCCTTTGTACGGTCTCTAGTTTCGCAGGGCACTTTTAGGCAACGGCTAGTTTTGGGTTGGTAGCCTATAAATAGTTGGTTGCCCACCCCTTGAGGGGTCTCTTGGCCATTGTTGGAGTGCAGGAAACTCAGAGGAAGCCAAGAGCAAGGGAGAGAAGCATTTGTGAAGGATTTGGAGTGATCCTAGTGCTTGAGAGAGTAGCAATTGCATCCACTTGATCTCTAGGCTAGTGTGAGCTTGAGAGAGTCACTTCGGTTTGTTACTCTTGGTCTATGGCAAGGCCTAGACCGGTTAGGCGTCGGTGTTGAGCTGTCCAAGGAGAGTGTGGAAGCCAACACAAGTTTGTACACGGTCTTGGAGCTTCCCATGCGAAAGAAGCATCACTAGTGGAGCGCCCTTTGGCACGCATCAAGTGCGGAGCCTTACCTCCGGAAGAGTACCCGGGATCGAGTCCGGCGGGACGTGCCCGCGACTTCACTCGGAGGGTGAAGTGTGCTCTAGGAGGGATCGCTTTCGAGCGGAGGGACAGGGTCGAGACTCCGGCGGGAGTGACCCAACGTGGAGTAGGGGAAGGCGCCATCCTTCCGAGACCACGGGAAAAATCATGAGCATTCCTATCTCTATCTCCTTTACTTACTAGCATTTACGCTTCCGCATTTACTTATGTGCTAGTAGAATTGCATGATAGGTTGCCTCTTTACTACTTGGTAGAATTGCTTGTTAGGTTGTTGCTTGTTGCATAGACTAGATTATGTGCGCGCATCGCTAGCTTCTTGTTGTCACCATATCTAGTCTTGCTAGCTTCACGCCTTAAGTACGTTTGGGAGAAATTGTTGAGACACCGATTCACCCCCCCGCCCCCCTCTCGGTGCCCTTGATCCTTTCAAGTGGTATCAGAGCCTCGTTGCTCAAATAGGGCTTAACCGTCTTGAGTAAGGATGCCGGGAGGAAGTGGACCGCCCCCGTTCGATGGGACCGACTATGCCTATTGGAAAGCTCGCATGCAAGCTTACCTCGAGGCTCTCGATCCTATCGCATGGGAGGTGACAAGTTCCGGTGTCTCTCTAAGGACTCCCATTGGTACTCTTGATGTGAACCTCGCAAAGGCAAATGCTAAAGCTAAAAATGCCTTGTTTGAAGCAATCACTAAAGAGGTCTTTGCTCGAGTGAAGTCCGCGGATACCGCTCATGAAGTATGGACTCAAATCCAACAAGTTCATGAGGGTTCCTCGGATGTCAAAGAGGAAAGATACTATGTCCTTAAGGACAAATATGATGCTTTTACCATGTCTTCAAATGAGCTAATCAATGACGCTTACTCTCGCTTGAATGTGCTTGTAGAGGATATCAACTCTCTCGGTGTGAAGAACAAGATTGATGATGGTGATCTTGTGCGGAAGATCATGAGGATTCTCCCAAAGGAGAAATATGGAGCACTCATCACATGTCTCTTCAACACCGACATGCGAGACCTCACCACCCACAAGCTACTTGGGAAGGTCACCGCCTTCGAGAGCTACAACCTTGACAAGAAGCTTGATGAGAAGCCCTCCAAGAATCTCGCATTTGCATCCGAGGGGTCAAGCAAGAAGAAGGGGAAGATGGTGATGACTCAAGATTCAAGTGATGAAGAGCCTGAAGAAGATGTTGAAGACTTGTTGCAACTCCATCCAAACGACCTAGCACTCCTCATGAAGAGAAGCAACTTCTTCAAGAGAAGGTTCATCAACAAGAAAGATGTCGAGTGCTACAATTGTGGGGAGAAGTGTCACTTTGCCAAGGAATGCCCGAAGCCAATCAAGAAGAGAAAGAAGAAGACTCAAGAGTCAAGCGATGATGAAGAAGAAGACCCTAGAAGCAAGTACAAGGCAAGGAAGATGTTCGTCAAGAAGGAAAGCTCTAGAGGCAAAGAAAAGAGAAGATCATCTCGCAATGGTCTCTATGTTGGAGAGTGGGTCACGGACGATGATAGTGATGAAGAAGAAAGTGATGACTCATCTTCCAAGGGCAATAAGATGGCCGGCATTGCTCTCACAAACATGTCCGAGACTCTACCTCCACCACCTACTTGCTTGATGGCCAAAGATGATGATAGTAGTGATGAGGATGAGAAAAGCGAGTCCGAGGAAGAGTTTGGTGAAGAGGATAAGCCCACTTATGAGGAACTCTTGGATAGCATTCTCCTAACCGGCAAGATGCTCAAGAGAAAGGACAAGACCATTGCTCGGTTGGAGAAGGAACATGAAGTGGCCGCTTTCCGAGTCCGTCAACTTGAGGGTGAACTTAGGGACTTATCCATCTCTCACAAGGCTCTTGATGAGGACTATGACAAGCTTGAGGAAGACCACATGAAGCTCAAGTAGAAGTCCAAGTTACTAGAGGATGAGCTCAAGCACCTTTCCACCTCTCTCATAACCTTGGATGAGAGCTATGACAAGCTCAAGGTTGATCACAAGAGGCTCAACGACAAGTTCAAGGTTCTTGAGGAGGAACATCAATCCATCCTTGAAAAGAGTAACACTTTGTAACAGCCCAAAATTTAAATACAATAAAATTCACTCAGAAATTGAACTTTTTAGATTTATAGGTAATTCCATGATTTTATAAAAACAAAACCTCATTAAAGTAGCTCAACAAATAGAATCTGA
Source organism: Eragrostis nindensis (assembly GCA_012490785.1). Taxonomy (NCBI): domain Eukaryota; kingdom Viridiplantae; phylum Streptophyta; class Magnoliopsida; order Poales; family Poaceae; genus Eragrostis; species Eragrostis nindensis. The sequence continues at coordinate 53,119 of JAAXCT010001044.1, read as the reverse complement.
GAAATTTCTAAAATAAAAGTTCATGCTCAAGTGCTTGTTTTCTTTTTCCTTTTTATCTGGATTTCATTTGGTGTTTAAGTTTCTCTCCCAAATTTGAATTCCATTCAAATTTGATCTATTCAAAATCTGAGAAATGTTTGAAACATTTCTTTTTCCGGGCTCTCTTTTCTCTCTTTCCTTCCGCCGGCCCAGCCCAACTCTCTCTCTTTCTCTCTTTATCCCCGAGCAGGCCGCCTCCTCTTTTCCTTTTTCTTCTCGGCCCAGCATAGCCCACGCGGCCCGGTCCAGCCCAGCCGCGCCGTCGTCGTCTCCAGTGCGCCGCGCGCTTTCTCGAGCTCGCCAGCGCGGCGCCACCGCTCTCCCTCTCCGCTCTCTCTGCTCTCTCTCTCTTCCTTTCCAGCTCTTGTCCTCGCATTGCTGTAGCCACTCCGCCGCGACGTCATCCCAAGCCTTGACTCGTCTCATCGCGGTACGGGGCGGCGCCGCTCCGTTCGAAGCCGGCATGGGAGCGCCGGATATCCCGCTCTCACAGCGCAACGGCGAGTTCGCCCGCGACGACCAGAAGCGCCGGAAGCCTTCGCGACCGTGCCGCCGACCTCGTCGCGCCGCAAATCGGACCAATGCGCGTCGGCCACGCGCCTCCCACCAAGAAATATCCCCGCCGACGAACACCGGCGAGCTCCGCCCTCCGTCCCGATTGGCTGCACCTTCGACCAGCTCAGCGTACGGCCTCGCCGTGCCCATACCGCGCCGCATTGTTGACCAGCCTCGGCCCCTGCGCCAAGCTATGTCGACATCGTGCCGATAAGGTCGACGCCGGCGGAAAATATCGTCGCCGGCGATATTTCCGCGCAAACCGCCTTCCTCGGCCTATAAATAGGCTCGAGCTTCTCCTGCGCAGCTCCTCATCGCCACCGCACCACATTTCCACTACCACAGCCCCTCAATCGCCGTCGATCCCCTTTCGTCCCCAATTCCGGCCGCCGCGCCATCCTCGCCGTTCCGGTGAGCTCTCTTCTCTCTCTCTGCTTCTACTCCTTCCTGCTACCCTAGTCAACCTATCCCGAGCTCCAACTCCGAGTTTCCTAAACCCTAACCCAGTGCGCGCCGAGCGCCGCCATCCGCCGCCGCGAGATCTCGTCGCCGGCCACGCACACGGCCGCGCGAGCCCAACCAAGCACACACACACGCTCCACGCACTCGCGCGCACCTTCCTAGACAGCACAAACACGTCCTGACGCACACACTTGTGAGATCCTACCGCGCGCCGCCGCCGCGGCCAACTCCGGCGAGCCCAGCTACTGCTCTGATGCTCGCCGTCGACAACATGTACCCCTCCCAGCTCCGCCGTCGCACGCTCTGTCGCCACGGCTAGATCCCGTCCTTCTTCCTCCACCCTAGCGGCCGGCGGCGAGCTCTCCGGCGAGCCACCGCCGTGTCCACCCAGCGCCGCCGCTCCGCTGACCCAGGTCGTCGCCGTCATCCGACGTGGCGCCAACGTGGCGTCCACGTGGAGTCCACATCAGCACGCGGGTCCCACCACATAATCCCAGTCAGCGCACATCTCTCTCTTTTCCTTCCATGCACCCGGTCCACGTGAACCACCCTCACATTCACCAGCGGTCCACAGAACCCATGCACCTAGTCCGCGAAACAGTAACCCGGGGTGCACTTAGCAGCCCGACCCCACCAGTCAGCCTCTGAATCCGAATCCGTTTTGCTAGGTCCACCCGGCTAGTGCACACAGAATCCTATTTCGACACTTTCCCTTTATAGAAAAATTCCAGAAAAATTCCTAAAAATATCTTATATTCCCTAGATTATTTTGCCACCTTTTCCCAACATCAGAAAAATATAATATCTCCATAATAAATAGGAATCTATAGGAAGCTTAATCCCTTTTCTTTAAACCATAATTCCACCCTTCTAGTTTCTATTAATAGATTCTTTTCCTGATCATTCTATTTATTTCAATCCTATCTATTCATATCAATTCCTATTCTATCTGAGTTTATTTGGTTATTTATTTGGATCTTATTTGGTCGCATTTATTTTATTTTGCGTTAGTATTTATTCGTCGGTATTCTGCGTAATATAGCTAGCGAGGAGTTCGAGGAAGAGCCCGAGGACCCGGATTACGAGGAGGAGCACGAGGAAGAGTTTGAAGGCAAGTCCTAACTATCCTTGATCATATTGATCCTATGATTTATAACCACATCCTATGAATGGCCTGTTTTAAATGCTTATATATGATGCATGCTTATTTTACTAATTGAAATGTTGTGATAGTTATGAACCTAGTAGGATAGCCATCCTTGATATTGATGTCTGTTACCTTGTTAAACCTAGGATATTTCCTTCATTATGCTATAATAATGCTGGATTATTGCCTTGATATTAGATTGCTTAGGAATTTACTGCAGCTAATTAGTTGTTACACAATTTTCATTTGGTGAAATGTGTGAAAATGTGTGCTTGGTGTGTGTGAGTAAACAAAATGGGAGGGTAATAACCAACTAGTGTGTTGGGGATGAAGTGGGATATTTTCAGGCAGGGGCGAGATGGTGATCGGTGAATAGTGATAGGTGGAAGATGCTCGCCTCGGCCGGTTAAGGACCGGTTCTTGTAACAATCAACCTAGTGAACCCCGTGCAACCAACAGATCCTGTTATGGGCAGGACTTGACCCTAACTTTCTGGCGTCTACCACTTGATCCACCTAGGAGGCAGTAGTGCAACGGGCAACCAGGAGCAGACGCGATATCTTTATGGGTCGTTGTCCGACTTGGCCATTGGGCCATTGACTACTTATAGTCGCTTTATAAGTCCCTGGGTCAGTAATGGCTCGTGGGTGGGATTGTGGGGACACTCGGGAAAGGTGGGTTTCGCTATGTTGCTCTCTTGCTAAGAGCGATGTAGTCTGTGGGTAAAGATGTACACCTCTGCAGAGTTAAATCTATCCGGATAGCCGTGTCGCGGTCACAGACGCGCTATGGTTGAGTTCACAAAGATTAGTCTTACTTAATCCTTGAAGTGTGAGTGGGCGGTAGTTTGCCCGTGTTTTGGAAATGAGAGTCGGTACGGCCGTGCGCCCGAAGGCTCGCCTAAAACTTGGGAACTGGCGGGATTGACGTATCTCCCCCAGGGCCAACCCACTTAATCATGACAAACGTTTCTTTATAAAAGGTTTATGCTTTTAAAATGAACCCTGCATTAAAATAAGCTTTCTGCTAAAATATAAGCCGTATAGCCTAATCCTTCATAAAGCCATTTATGCATTTATAATTCCCTTGTGTAGTGTTAGGATTTGCTGAGTACCTTATGTACTCACCCTTGCTTTAATTATTCAGAAGAAGATGCTCAGTATGAAGATGGTGGTGACGACGAGTAGGGTTTGCGTTCGTCGCCCGAGTTGCCTGTAGAAGTTGGACTCTTCGCTTTCCGCTTGTGTTGTTAGTTTGTGGCCAGGCCTGCCGGCCACTGGTATTGTATTTTGTAGTCTTTGCAAGACATTTGTGGTATTGTAATAATAATCGAAGTATGGATTTGGTATTATCTTTGTTTTGTGCGTATCAACTACTGATCCAGGGATTGGTACGGTAAGCACAGTGGATTCCAGAAATGGGGTCCGACAGAGTGGTATCAGAGCCGTACTTGGCCGTAGGACGCAACCCTAGGAAAAACCACCGCTGAGAGTTTCTTACCTTGACATAAAAACTACTTTATGAATATCCTTCCCTATCTTATCTCTCCTTCCCTCTAAAGTCTATTATTAAAAGGCTTATAAAATTTCCTCCTTGATCTGTTCTAACATCTCCAAATTTATTTGGCAGATGGAAGAAGGTCCTTGGACTTGGTCTTATGCTAATGAAGACAGTGGTTTTCCTGCACTCCTGGCTGACACCATGAAGAAGATGGGTTACACTCGAGCCCCAGATTATCATTGGCAGGAAACCGTGAACCAGGGGGCACCGGTCTGCAAGATGTGTGTACATGTTGATGGAGTCCCTCCCCACTCCGACATACAGCCATGGACTGGGCAGGTCACAGGCGCCAGGTTTGAGGATACTCTGCAGATGGCTGCCCGAGGAGTTTTACTGGAGCTTTGCCAGAAGAACATCGGCTTCAGCGGGACCACACCCTTCAAGTACTTCCCTGTGAAGGATGTGGATAATGAAGTTTGGAAGCATCGTGTGGCTACACTTGAGGGCCCCACCCAGACTGTTGATGATCCTACCTTGGCTGCCACCGCTCGATACTTGTTGGCTTTGGACAACTTATATGAAGACCACGCCCATGAGTGGGGCAAGGCTTATAGGCACGCCATGAGGGCAGAAGAGAAGATCAAGGACTTGGAGAGGCAGCTGGACATTGCTCAGAACCAAGCCATAGAGGCTGAGGAGCGCGCCAACCAAGCCCTGAAGACCATGGCGGAAAGTGCTCAGCGCCACGCCCAAGAATTGGAGGCCCTGCACCAAGTGGGGATCTGTCGAGGCGCACGCACCAGGCAGACTGCAAGGAAGCGGAACTTTGTTACCTCCACCAGCGGTGAGCGCCAGCTACCCCCTACAGCACCTGTTCTGGATGATGCTACTCGAGGAACAATCTCTCGTCAGGGACCTACAAATGGGAACCGATCTGAGGATGATGATGAGAGTGATGATGATGACTCACACGGCTCCGACAACTCAGATGGATCTGATGACCAGGATGGAGGTATGGATATCTCTGAGGTTGCGGAAACAGAGGAAGATCCAGAAGAGGATCCAGAGGAGCCACCTCAGGAGGATGACCAGTTAGATTCCCCCACACCGATGGTTGAAGACGCCGCTCCAGCCGTTGAGAACGCCCCAGAAGCTGCTGAGCCCAACAGTGGGTTTACCTCCCACAATCCGTTCATAATCAATGATGATGACTTCAACCTCTACGAGCAGTGGCGTAGGGATCGTGGGATCAGTGGTTGAGTAGTTCGAGCAGTGTAGTAGTATCTTGGAGCTTTTGTACCAGTAGCTAGCAGCAGCTATCCTGGTAGCTAGTAGTGACTCAGTAGCATCTTAGTAGTAGGTAGTGTCCTAATAGTTTGTATAACTCGTCTGTAGTACGTCTTGTATAATACACCTTATCTAATGAATAAAAGTTATCTATGCTTGTAATATAGAGTGCTTGTGTGTGATTGCGAGTTTCTTGGTTCTTTGGTTGAATGCTTGGGTGATTCAAGAACAACCTAACTAAGTAAACTATCTAATAAATAAAGCTAAAAGTTTAGTACCTGTCTCAACTCCTGTCTTACCCTCACCTGTGGAAACAGGATGCCGCCAAAGAAGTCTGCTCGCATTGAGGCTCGTCGTGAGCGTGATGCAAAGGCTGCTGAAGATGGCAATCGTAATGAACAGCCTGAAAGGGGTAGGACAATCGCCGGAGGAAAGAAGAAGAACCGCCGTAATCCATCGCCACGAAGGAATGATGGGAGGAATGAGCGGGACAATCATGATGAACACGAAGGGAGCCGTCACGATGAGAATGACGGAGATCGTGAAGAGGAAGTGAATCAGCGCAACGCTGCAGGGAATAATCAAACCAGGAATCAGGGACCGCCACCGCCGCCACCCCTTACTCTCGCAGAAGTGATGGCAAATCAGACTCAACTCCTGCAAGCCATCGCCCAAGGGATGAATCAGCAGAACCATGGACCTCCACCTCAGTCCAGGATGACTGAGTTCATGAGGCTCAGGCCACCAACCTTCGACAGCACTGATGATGATCCGCTAGCAGCTGATGACTGGCTTCGCAACATCAACAAAAAGCTCAACCTGGTCACTATCGACGCTCATGAAAAAGTGATGTTAGCATCACATCAGCTTGTTGGAGCAGCAGGAGAATGGTGGGACAACTACCGTGAGGCAGCAGTAGATCCAGACACACTCACTTGGGATGAATTCCAGCAAGCCTTTCGCGACTACCACATTCCAGAAGGAATCTTAGAGATGAAAGCAGATGAATTCCGCTCCCTGAGGCAAGGACCAATGACAGTGAACCAGTATATCAAGAAGTTTATGAAGCTGGCTCGCTACGCCCCAGAGGAAGTAAACACTGACAAGAAGAAGCAGGATCGCTTCAGGAAAGGTCTCAATGGCAGTATGAGGACCCAGCTGGTGACTCACATCTACCCAGATTTCAACACTCTCATGAATAAGGCTCTGTTACTTGAGGATTCCCGCTCCTACCTTGATAATGAGAGGAAGCGTAAGTTCCAGGCACAGAAAAACAAGCAACAGGAGAGGTCGCAGAGGCCTAAGTTTGGATACCAGCTGAAGCAGAGGAACCAGCAAACCATGCAGTATCGCACCCCTGCAGCTAGTCAGCAGCAATCCAATCAGATGTACCGTGGGCAAAGTTCGAACACTCAGCAGAGGGGTAGTACTCAGGTCTCTCAGGCACCTGTCAAGGGCAGGGCATGCTTCAACTGCAGGGACCCAGGCCATATGATTGCTAATTGCCCCTACAACAATAACAGACAGCCACCTGCAGTGTCAAACAATCCAGGAGCCCGATCCGCAGTGTCTGGAGTAGGACGTGGAGGACCCCAGGCTTCAGGCCAGCAGAAGAGGACTCAATCTTTCGGACAAGGACGGGTCAACCACATTGATGCTATGGATGCCGAGGACGCGCCGGACGTCGTACTCGGTAAGTTTCTTGTCAATTCCGTACTTGCAACAGTTCTATTTGATTCTGGAGCTTCGCATTCGTTCGTTTCTTCGAAGTTTGTTGCTGAGCATGGACTACCAACCGTTTTACTTAAAATCCCCCTGATGACAAAATCCCCTGGGGCAATGATCAAGTGTCAACTAGAATGTCCCCGGGTTAAAATCCTTTTAAGTGGGGTAGAGTTTCTAGCAAACCTAGTAGTCCTTAGATCAAGTGGAATAGATGTTATCCTTGGAATGGACTGGTTAGCGAAGCATAAAGGGAATATATCTTGTGCTGATCGTAAAGTTACAGCAACAAATCACAAGGGAGTCACCATAGAATGTCAGCCCAACCTGATAACTTCAGAACCAATGGTGTGCAGCATGGAAGCTAAACCCTTAGAAGAAGTGCCAGTGGTTTGTGAATATCCTGATGTCTTTCCTGAGGAATTACCTGGAATGCCACCAGACAGGGATGTTGAGTTCATCATTGACTTAATCCCTGGAGCAACTCCAATTGCAAAGAGACCTTATCGGATGGCAGCAAATGAGTTAGCTGAATTAAAGGAACAAATAAGAGAATTACAAGAAAAAGGTTTCATTCGACCTAGCTCATCACCATGGGGAGCACCTGTTTTGTTCGTAAAGAAGAAGGACGGAAGTCTCAGAATGTGCATAGACTACCGTTCCCTGAATGAGGTAACCATCAAGAATAAGTATCCACTGCCCAGGATCGATGATTTGTTTGATCAGTTGAAGGGAGCCAAGTTCTTCTCTAAGATTGACTTGAGGTCAGGTTACTATCAGCTGAAGATCAGAGTTAGTGATATTCTGAAGACAGCATTTGTAACTCGGTATGGTCAATACGAGTTCACCGTGATGCCATTTGGATTAACCAATGCCCCAGCATATTTCATGAACCTGATGAATAAGATCTTCATGGAAGAGTTGGACAAGTTTGTCGTAGTCTTTATTGATGACATACTTATCTACTCTAAAAGTGCCGAAGAACATGAGGAACATCTAAGGATTGTATTGGAAAGACTAAGAGACCATGAGCTCTATGCAAAGTTCAGCAAGTGTGAGTTCTGGTTACAAGAAGTTGCATTCTTGGGACATATCATAAATGAAAATGGAGTCGCAGTGGATCCTGCAAAGGTAGAAGCAGTGATGAATTGGAAACAACCAAAGAATGCCTCAGAAGTCCGAAGTTTCCTTGGATTAGCAGGGTACTATAGGAGATTCATTGAAGGTTTCTCCAAGATTGCAAAACCAATGACGGAGTTAACAAAGAAAGATAAGAGGTTTGAATGGACTCCAGCATGTGAGAAGAGTTTCCAAGAGTTAAAAGAAAAGTTAACAACGGCCCCAGTGCTTACCTTGCCTGATATACACAAGGACTTTGTGGTATATTGTGATGCATCTCGACAAGGACTTGGATGTGTTCTGATGCAGAATGACAAGGTTGTTGCATATGCTTCGAGGCAATTGAAGGTTCATGAGAATAATTATCCTACCCATGATTTGGAATTAGCAGCTGTGGTACATGCCTTGAAAATATGGAGACATTATTTAATTGGAAATAAGTGTCATCTTTACACTGATCACAAGAGCTTAAAGTATATCTTCACCCAGACAGAGCTGAATTTAAGGCAAAGAAGATGGTTGGAATTAATAAAGGATTATGACATTGAGCTGCAGTATCACCCCGGAAAGGCAAATGTGGTTGCTGATGCATTAAGTCGTAAGGCTTATTGTAACAATCTGAAGGTATTCACTACAAATCAGACTTTGATTGATGAGATGAGCCAATTGAACCTGCAAGTTGTAAGTCAGGGACGAGTCAACACTTTGTGTGTCAAGCCAACCTTGGAAAGTCAGATCAGAAGGGCTCAAGGAAAAGATGAAGAAATTCAGGAGATAAAAGAAAAGATTGGAGAAAACAAGAGCCCTGGATTTAGGATGGATCCCAGTGGAATTCTCTGGTTTGAAGATCGGATTTGTGTGCCTAAGACCAGAGATAACGACTTAAGACAGCTCATCATGAATGAAGCACATAACTCTGCATATTCCATTCACCCTGGAGCCACTAAGATGTATCAGGATTTGAAACAGAAGTACTGGTGGGTTGGAATGAAAAGAGATATAGCCGAATACGTTGCTCGTTGCGACACATGTAGAAGGATCAAGGCGGAACACAGTAGACCCGCCGGATTACTACAGCCTCTACCCATCCCAGTATGGAAGTTTGATGAAATTGGAATGGATTTTATTGTGGGTTTGCCCCGATCCAGGAAAGGAAATGATTCAATATGGGTAATAGTAGACAGACTTACAAAAGTAGCTCGCTTCGTCCCTGTGAGGAAAGTGTTTGGTGGTGAAAAGTATGCACAGTTATATGTGGATAACATATTGAAGTTACATGGAGTTCCAAGCAGAATAGTGTCAGACCGTGGTCCCCAGTTTACTTCCCGGTTCTGGAAAAGTTTACATGCCCTGTTGAAAACAAAGCTTGATTTCAGTTCAGCTTACCATCCACAGACTGATGGACAGACGGAGCGTGTAAATCAAATCCTCGAAGACATGTTGAGAGCATGTGTTCTGACGTATGGAAAAGACTGGGAGAAAAGTTTGTCGTTTGCAGAATTCTCTTATAACAATAGTTACCAAGCAAGTTTGCAGATGGCACCGTTCGAGGCACTATATGGCAGGAAATGCAGAACACCCTTGATGTGGTCAGAGGTTGGAGAGCGATCTCTGTTTGGACCAGCTATCATCAGAGATGCCGAAGAGAAAGTTGCCATCATCCGTGAGAATCTCAAAGCGGCACAAAGCAGACAGAAGAGTTATGCTGATACCCGACGACGGGAGCTTGCCTTTGAAGTAGGAGATTATGTGTACCTTAAGGTATCCCCGATACGAGGTACTCGAAGGTTTCAGATTCAAGGAAAGCTAGCTCCGCGATATGTTGGACCCTTCAAAATACTCAAGAAAGTGGGAGCAGTGGCATATCGTCTCGAACTACCACCGGAAATGTCTGATATACATGATGTCTTCCACGTCTCGCAATTGAAAAAGTGCCTGAGAGTGCCAGAAGAACAAGTACCGCTTGAGGCTACGGATCTCCAGCCGGACCTACGCTACCAGGAGCTGCCAGCAAGGATTTTGGATGTCGTGACTCGCCAAACAAGGAGAAATGCTGTAAGGTTCTGTCGAGTCCAATGGAATAACCACACCGAGGCAGAAGCCACATGGGAACGCGAAGATGACTTGAAGAAGGAGTTTCCCTACCTGTTCGAAGAAGCTTCCGAATCTCGAGGACGAGATTCCCTTTAAGTGGGGTAGGTCTGTAACAGCCCAAAATTTAAATACAATAAAATTCACTCAGAAATTGAACTTTTTAGATTTATAGGTAATTCCATGATTTTACAAAAATAAAATCTCATTAAAGTAGCTCAACAAATAGAATCTGAGAAATTTCTAAAATAAAAGTTCATGCTCAAGTGCTTGTTTTCTTTTTCCTTTTTATCTGGATTTCATTTGGTGTTTAACTCTCTCTCCCAAATTTGAATTCCATTCAAATTTGCTCTTTTCAGAATCTGAGAAATGTTTGAAACATTTCTTTTTCCGGGCTCTCTTTTCTCTCTTTCCTTCCGCCGGCCCAGCCCAACTCTCTCTCTTTTCTCTCTTTATCCCCGAGCAGGCCGCCTCCTCTTTTCCTTTTCTTCTCGGCCCAGCATAGCCCACGCGGCCCGGTCCAGCCCAGCCGCGCCGTCGTCGTCTCCAGTGCGCCGCGCGCTTTCTCGAGCTCGCCAGCGCGGCGCCACCGCTCTCCCTCTCCGCTCTCTCTGCTCTCTCTCTCTTCCTTTCCAGCTCTTGTCCTCGCATTGCTGTAGCCACTCCGCCGCGACGTCATCCCAAGCCTTGACTCGTCTCATCGCGGTACGGGGCGGCGCCGCTCCGTTCGAAGCCGGCATGGGAGCGCCGGATATCCCGCTCTCACAGCGCAACGGCGAGTTCGCCCGCGACGACCAGAAGCGCCGGAAGCCTTCGCGACCGTGCCGCCGACCTCGTCGCGCCGCAAATCGGACCAATGCGCGTCGGCCACGCGCCTCCCACCAAGAAATATCCCCGCCGACGAACACCGGCGAGCTCCGCCCTCCGTCCCGATTGGCTGCACCTTCGACCAGCTCAGCGTACGGCCTCGCCGTGCCCATACCGCACCGCATTGTTGACCAGCCTCGGCCCCTGCGCCAAGCTATGTCGACATCGTGCCGATAAGGTCGACGCCGGCGGAAAATATCGTCGCCGGCGATATTTCCGCGCAAACCGCCTTCCTCGGCCTATAAATAGGCTCGAGCTTCTCCTGCGCAGCTCCTCATCGCCACCGCACCACATTTCCACTACCACAGCCCCTCAATCGCCGTCGATCCCCTTTCGTCCCCAATTCCGGCCGCCGCGCCATCCTCGCCGTTCCGGTGAGCTCTCTTCTCTCTCTCTCTCTGCTTCTACTCCTTCCTGCTACCCTAGTCAACCTATCCCGAGCTCCAACTCCGAGTTTCCTAAACCCTAACCCAGTGCGCGCCGAGCGCCGCCATCCGCCGCCGCGAGATCTCGTCGCCGGCCACGCACACGGCCGCGCGAGCCCAACCAAGCACACACACACGCTCCACGCACTCGCGCGCACCTTCCTAGACAGCACAAACACGTCCTGACGCACACACTTGTGAGATCCTACGCGCGCCGCCGCCGCGGCCAACTCCGGCGAGCCCAAGCTACTGCTCTGATGCTCGCCGTCGACAACATGTACCCCTCCCAGCTCCGCCGTCGCACGCTCTGTCGCCACGGCTAGATCCCGTCCTTCTTCCTCCACCCTAGCGGCCGGCGGCGAGCTCTCCGGCGAGCCACCGCCGTGTCCACCCAGCGCCGCCGCTCCGCTGACCCAGGTCGTCGCCGTCATCCGACGTGGCGCCAACGTGGCGTCCACGTGGAGTCCACATCAGCACGCGGGTCCCACCACATAATCCCAGTCAGCGCACATCTCTCTCTTTTCCTTCCATGCACCCGGTCCACGTGAACCACCCTCACATTCACCAGCGGTCCACAGAACCCATGCACCTAGTCCGCGAAACAGTAACCCGGGGTGCACTTAGCAGCCCGACCCCACCAGTCAGCCTCTGAATCCGAATCCGTTTTGCTAGGTCCACCCGGCTATTGCACACAGAATCCTATTTCGACACTTTCCCTTTGTAGAAAAATTCCAGAAAAATTCCTAAAAATATCTTATATTCCCTAGATTATTTTGCCACCTTTTCCCAACATCAGAAAAATATAATATCTCCATAATAAATAGGAATCTATAGGAAGCTTAATCCCTTTTCTTTAAACCATAATTCCACCCTTCTAGCTTCTATTAATAGATTCTTTTCCTGATCATTCTATTTATTTCAATCCTATCTATTCATATCAATTCCTATTCTATCTGAGTTTATTTGGTTATTTATTTGGATCTTATTTGGTCGCATTTATTTTATTTTGCGTTAGTATTTATTCGTCGGTATTCTGCGTAATATAGCTAGCGAGGAGTTCGAGGAAGAGCCCGAGGACCCGGATTACGAGGAGGAGCACGAGGAAGAGTTTGAAGGCAAGTCCTAACTATCCTTGATCATATTGATCCTATGATTTATAACCACATCCTATGAATGGCCTGTTTTAAATGCTTATATATGATGCATGCTTATTTTACTAATTGAAATGTTGTGATAGTTATGAACCTAGTAGGATAGCCATCCTTGATATTGATGTCTGTTACCTTGTTAAACCTAGGATATTTCCTTCATTATGCTATAATAATGCTGGATTATTGCCTTGAAATTAGATTGCTTAGGAATTTACCGCAACTAATTAGTTGTTACACGATATTTATGACTTTTGGTGAAATGTGTGAAAATGTGTGCTTGGTGTGTGTGAGTAAACAAAATGGGAGGGTAATAACCAACTAGTGTGTTGGGGATGAAGTGGGATATTTTCAGGCAGGGGCGAGATGGTGATCGGTGAATAGTGATAGGTGGAAGATGCTCGCCTCGGCCGGTTAAGGACCGGTTCTTGTAACAATCAACCTAGTGAACCCCGTGCAACCAACAGATCCTGTTATGGGCAGGACTTGACCCTAACTTTCTGGCGTCTACCACTTGATCCACCTAGGAGGCAGTAGTGCAACGGGCAACCAGGAGCAGACGCGATATCTTTATGGGTCGTGGTCCGACTTGGCCATTGGGCCATTGACTACTTATAGTCGCTTTATAAGTCCCTGGGTCAGTAATGGCTCGTGGGTGGGATTGTGGGGTCACTCGGGAAAGGTGGGTTTCGCTATATTGCTCTCTTGCTAAGAGCGATGTAGTCTGTGGGTAAAGATGTACACCTCTGCAGAGTTAAATCTATCCGGATAGCCGTGTCGCGGTCACAGACGCGCTATGGTTGAGTTCACAAAGATTAGTCATACTTAATCCTTGAAGTGTGAGTGGGCGGTAGTTTGCCCGTGTTTTGGAAATAAGAGTCGGTACGGCCGTGCGCCCGAAGGCTCGCCTAAAACTTGGGAACTGGCGGGATTGACGTATCTCCCCCAGGGCCAACCCACTTAATCATGACAAACGTTTCTTTATAAAAGGTTTATGCTTTTAAAATGAACCCTGCATTAAAATAAGCTTTCTGCTAAAATATAAGCCGTATAGCCTAATCCTTCATAAAGCCATTTATGCATTTATAATTCCCTTGTGTAGTGTTAGGATTTGCTGAGTACCTTATGTACTCACCCTTGCTTTAATTATTCAGAAGAAGATGCTCAGTATGAAGATGGTGGTGACGACGAGTAGGGTTTTGCGTCCGTCGCCCGAGTTGCCTGTAGAAGTTGGACTCTTCGCTTTCCGCTTGTGTTGTTAGTTGTGGCCAGGCCTGCCGGCCACTGGTATTGTATTTTGTAGCATTTGCAAGACAGTTGTGGTATTGTAATAATAATCGAAGTATGGATTTGGTATTATCTTTGTTTTGTGCGTATCAACTACTGATCCAGGGATTGGTACGGTAAGCACAGTGGATTCCAGGAATGGGGTCCGACACACTTCTTCCTCTAGTTCATCTATTTCCGATTCTTCGTATATTACTTGTTTTGGTACTATTCAAAATGCCTACAGATCACTGAAAAATGTACCGAAAAAGGTTTGGCCACCAAATATCCTACAGAATGCCATACAACAAAATGAACTAATCTGATGTCAGGTGCACGAAATCTTTCGCGGATGTCACATAACATCTACGCAATTCAGAGTTGCCAATGTAAGCAACAACTTACATCAGCACCGTGCTCCAGCAGGAGTTTCAGACACTGATAGTGGCTTTTCTGTGCAGCCGGGTGCAGTGGCGTCGCAAGACGACTGTTGAGGGGATCCACATCAACGCCCCTGGACAGCAGCAGTTCTACAGCCTCATGATGCCCTGAATTAGAAGGCACAAAGAGATTAAGAGAGACAGCACATAATCACAGATACACTCCAATACTCCATATCAGACACGACAAGATAAGGGGATCCATAAAAGGGAGGAACATACCGTTCCCCGCCGCCATGTGGAGCGGCATGAAGCCCAAGGCGTCGGGGATCGCCGGGTCGCCGCCGTGGTCGAGGAGGTACCTCAGGACGCTCACCGTTCCCTCGTTCGTGGTGCGGAAGATCGGCGTATAGCCTACAAGGAGGAGAGATCGGCATCTCTCTTGATGAGAACATTTTGAAGGAATATCATCAACTCAAGGAGGAGAGAGCTTCGGTGATGGACGGATTCGAAAGGCTCACAAGGGGAAGGACCATTCATAATGAGATACTTAGTCGCAACCTTGTAAACAACCCCGGGCACAAGGGACTCGGCTGCTCCTCCGCCGCCATCAACCTCATCGGCAAGGACGATGACATTCCACCTTGGGTAGTCCCCCTCATGGCGGATGACTACTATTGTGAGAAGTGTTGCCGTGACGGGCACATTAGCAAGAATTGTCCCAAGGTGAGAAGTTCCAAAGTTTTGCCTAACGCTAACTTGTTCCATGAGAATACACACTACAAGCTCTTTAGGGACAAGAAAGGAAGGGTGAAGGCAAAGGCTCTTGGATCACCCGACAAGAGGAGGATGATGAGGAAGATTTGGGTGCCCAAATGCATAGTTGACCTTAGAGAGGCCAAACAAGTGCGAGTGGGCTCCCAAGAACAAGACCAAGAAGGGTGATGGTGGTGGACCGTGTGCCATGATGATGATCCATGAACGTCCACCACAAGCAAGGAGTGCTTCATCGACAAATCTACTCTTCAAGGAGGTAACTTGTATCATAGTAGTTTTTTTTTCTTGCATTGCTTGCATGGTAGCTAGGTGCTCCTTTGTGAACTAGTATGTTTGCATCCATGCATATGTAAATAACTAAAAGAAAAGAACAAAAATATTAGTTCAAGGTCTAACTTTCTCAAGATAGCTATAAGCATGGGGGATGCTTGAGTTGGTGGACCGACGGGCTCAAGGCAAGGTTTGGCTCACAGTGAGTAAGCTTGAGAGAGGCTCAAACTTGACCTTGAGTAGGTTTCCTTTATGCGTTGTCTTAACTTTGCTTGCATATCACATGGCATGTTTAATTTCCCCTTGCATTTGTATGATATGCTTGTGTCATGCATTGTATATAGGAAATCACAAAGGAGTGGTCACACTATGAGGAAGTGCTTCATTCGCAATATGAACTCACATCTCGTAGAAGTGTGACGAAAGAAAAGAATTGCGCTTCATGCCCATTGAGTCTTGCTAAATGATCCTCAAGGTTAAAACTACTTGCACGGATCATAGGCAAAGGGCTCATACATACCCCTCCTTTGGTTTTATCTCTTTTGGTTCTTATTGGATGCTCCTTATTTGCCGATTGAAAAATTACTATAAGCCTATGTGCAACCTATATTTGGTCTATTTTCAAAGGAGTGTTTGAGAGTTCCCTTCTAGTCTATGTTTGGTGTTTATTTAGTTTTTGTGTGAGAAACTTGAACTTAGAAGGAAATTCCTTGAAAATCAGCTTTTCTGGACTGGACCGTACAATACTGTCAAAGGGACCGTACAATACGGTGTGCTTTTGCACGAGATCCTTAAAACCTGAGGCAGAATGGAGACCGGACAATACGGTCCTGAAGACCGTACAATGCGGTCTCTATAGATTAACTATCGGGGTTAAAAGGAGACCGTACAATACGATCTCTAAGACCGTACCATACGGTCTGGTTAACTTCATCGGGAGAATGATTCCAATCCAATCCATTGATTCTATTTCCAATCGATCGTGGCCGTCAATTCGAAATTAGACCTAACCTAACGGCCGCCCGACGGGTTACTGTGCTTCTCCTCCCCCAAATCGCCGCTCACCGACCAGTGCTCCCGCCACTTCGCCTCCCACGCGCGCGCCGCCGTACACCTCGCCGCCGCCGTCGAGCACTTCGCCGACGAGCTCCACTTCACCACCGCGCGCCGCCTGCTCCTCCACGCACACGCGCCCGCGCCTCCTCGCGCAACCCTAGCTGCCGCGCCGCCGTTTCCACGCCGAGCCGCCGCCGCTGCTCGCCGGGGCTGAGGACGACGACGTCGTCGACTCGAGCTCGGCCAGGGAGCTCCACCACCGCGCGTCATCGAGCTGGTGATTCTTCCCTCTCGCGCGCGATTGCTCCTCCCCAGCGACCTTCACCGGACCCGAGCTGCTTCACACCGACGATCGTCGTCGATTGATCGCTCTGGTGAGCCACTGAGACACAGAGATTGCACAGTAGCCTCGATTACATTTCCTATCTAGGGGTTGAGCCATTCCTCCTTCGTCGATTAAATCCCTAGAAATTCAATCCGAAATCGAACCTTTATTGCATTTGTGGTGAAATTGGATCGTCTTCAATGCAATTCAGGTCATTTGCTTGCCATGTGTCATAGTGTTTGAGTATCGCACTTCATTTATCTATGATATGTTGGTAGTTGGTCGCTCTGTGTCGATTTCCGATTCCATACCATACACTAGCTCGACACTAGCATTTCCTCGATTAGTGGTACATTGTGTCTATTGTTTGTGATCTATGTACACTAGTTGATCTCCACCGATAATCGACAATGCCGTAGTTCCTCTTTGCATATTTGTCGGCATTGTGTCCTTCACCTCTGCGCTAGGACTTCATTTAGATTTACGCGCTTACCTACGATTCTTGCTTATAGATGATAGTAGGTTATTCTATACTCATATACCCTGTCTATACCTATCGTGCAGTGGCAGTGGTCAGCGGACAGTGGGCAGTTGACAGCAGAGCGGAGACAGTGGACGGATTGAGGGCCAAGCCCTTAGTCCTATCTTCGGCAGTCAGCCGTCAGTGGACGGGTTGGTGAGCCAAGCTCACTCGCCCTATCTTGTCTGCAGCCTAGTCAGCAGATATGGCAGGAGGTTCTGGCAGAGGCAGAGGCAGGGGCAGAGGAGACCGTGACAGAGGAAAGGCCAAGGTCATTGAGCAGCCCAAGAAGAAGAAGCAGAGGACAGGTGACCCAGAGTGGGACCAGGCCCTCAGGGCAGCAGATGTTGACATACCTGCTGGTAGAGCCATTGGCTTCAGGATCAGAGACACGCCTGCAGGAGGACAAGGGGAGACTCCGAGGAGGTCTTCCAGAGCAAGAGTCACAGTGCAGCGGACTCCGTCCATCCGCGAGGTTCGTACGTCGAGGACCGCGCAGGAGCAGCCAGAGTCAGAGGAGGAGGAGAGTTCTCGCTCAGGTGACGAGGTCACAGAGGCTGACAGGCAGAGGATGGCAGTGAAGTTCTGTGCTCTTGACAGGAGTGCCACACTCAGGGACGTGCTTGCTGAGGACGCTCTCAGGCTGCCAGGCCCTGTCCTCAAGAAGTTCTGGAGAGTCACTGAGGAGTCTTGGGTACCTGCGAGGAGAGACCCACAGGCAGGAGGTCGCTTCTGGACCTTGCTTCAGCAGAGGATAGCAGCTGGACTGAGGAGCAGACTGCGGACTGGTGGAGCTGATAAGCTCTTTATCACTCACCAGCACTGCAGCATACAGGCTGCTAGCAGAGGTGCCGGGACAGACTTCACGCAGCACTTGACCTATATCCCGGGCCTCGAGGAGATCATCACCACACCGATGCGTTGGGACTATGATATAGTGATGGATTTCTACGCTTCTCTGTGGATTGCTCAGGATCGTTCAGCCATCTGGTTTATGCTCAGAGGACAGCCCCACAGAGTGACGAGGGAGAACCTCGTTGTGGCCCTTGAGACCATCCACCATGAGACCAGAGTGTTCCCGCTTGCTCACCCAGGGATGGACCCTCCCCGCAGACCTCTTGGGGGACACTTACCTTCAGATGATGATATGAGCATTGCTTTCCCTCCACCTCACCCGGAGAACTTCAGCCGAGCTCACACTAGACTGACACACGAGGGCAGAGTTCTCAGGAGTATTCTGAGCAGGACCATTGTGCCTAGGAGTGGTTACAGGGATCAGTTCTCTATCCTTGCACAGTGGGTTGTTATGTTGATGCTGAGGCACAGAGTCTTTGACTTGGTTGATTTGATACTGTGCCAGATGGAGGATGTTATTGCTGAGAGTATTGCTGCCAGACACTTAGCCTTCGCACCACTGATCTGCTATATTCTGAGGAGGCTACAGTTGTTGTCTCAGGAGGACTAAGATGAGCTGCCCAAGGTGACCACACACCCCTACCTGCCTCCGACAGACGGGTTGCTGCCCGGGAGTCAGCTTCGCAGGGGAGTTCTTCACAGGGGCTAGGCGACACGGCTACCGAGACAGAGCAGCATATTCAGACAGGTAGCCAGATGGAGTCCATTCCTAAGGACGTGACTCCGGACTCTAGACCTTCAGCATCTGCTACAGCTCCAGCTCAGACAGATTCGCTACTTCATGCAGAGCTAGCAGCCCTTCGCAGAGAGATCCAGAGTCAGAGAGAGGATAGGGAGAGGGATCGACAGATGCTGGATAGCGTGGTACTTACTCAAAGGGAGATGGCTTCTGGCTTGTCTTCGTTGTTCACAGGTTTTGAGGCGATTGCACAGACTCTTCATCTCTTTGGACAGGCACTGCCAGGTCTCCCGTCGTTCCCTCCTATCACTTTCCCAGGTGTGCTGCCACCAGATACAGTTCAGTTTCAGCAGCAGCAGCAGCAGTTTACTCAGGCACAGGCAGACAGTCATCCAGCCAGGGACAGTATTTCAGCACCTTACTCACGGCTCCCATCTCACCTGCTGGTGCATCTACGGTGGGGCCGTTGACGTCCACGTTTGCTGGTTTGACCGGAGAGGCAGGACCTTCACACCAGTACTGTTCTTCACCAGGCTTCTCCATGACTCCGTCAGCCCTACTAGCTACTACAGCTCCGAGCTTCTCACCGCTTCAGCTGACGAGTCCCTTCTTTGTGTCACCACTGCCAGCTCGTACACTTGACTTTGACACAGTAGCACAGACCGCCTCAGTACAGACAGACTCAGTACTTACAGCTTCACAGGCAGAGGTCGTGACTACTACAGCTGAGATAGCAGCAGTGGAGAAGATAGAGTCTCCCAGGACACCTACACCGCCCCGGATTGTTGAGCACACAGTGGATCTCACTGACTTTGGGTATACTCGTGAGGAGATAGTTGAGGCTCTCGCTACAGGCCAGGTTTCACCGGCCAAGGCACCCTCACCTACTGGCAGTTTCACTTGGACCCCCAGTCGCTCACCCACTCCTTCAGTCCACTCAGCTTCAGACTCAGAGGCAGTTGAGTATGCGACACAGCTTGAGCAGACCCTACTTCAGACAGACTCTCCTGGGATAGCTCACAGGCAGCTTGTGCCGTTCACTCCACTCTTCCAGCGACAGGAGTCTTTGGGGATGCCGCGGACTTGGACTTGGACACCTCTAGTGCCACCCTCTCAGCAGCAGCAGGACAGTGCTCAGCCTTCTACCAGTTCTTTAGCACCTGCTGCCACTGCACCTCCTCCAGCCTCCGACGCGTAGGACAGCAGTTTTTCTCTTTCTTTTTTCTCTCTTTTTGGTCATTGGTGCCAAAGGGGGAGAGAGATAGAGGGATCTTGTATAGGTCTAGGGGGAGTAGTAGAGTGATCTTGTGTTCAGGGGGAGTGTGAGGCAGTCTTTGTCCAGGGGGAGATCTTTTGCGACTTCATTTGTATATTCTTTTGGTACTTCGTGGTTCTTGTTGAGCTTGGATTTCTTTTGCTTGTGTTTAGCTCATCAAGAATGCACTTGGTTTCTTTTCATACACTTGCTCGTTATCTATATATCATGTATATTGCTCTGAGTTGGTGTATGCTATCCTGGATGTGCTTATTTATATCTATCTTGCCAGGTTTCCTCTTTTTGTGATGATATGTACACTCACTTGCTTTTGCAGGATTATCTTATAAACTTATCATCACAAGTGTTTTGGTCATAGCTCTTGCTTTTATTTCATATATATCACCCATGTGCTCTAACTCTATTTTGCAGGTGATACCTTTTGAGCTATGACTACCTTGTTCTCCGTTTTACTTGTTCTTCATGCATATCCAATCTTCTAAATCACTCTTGCGCTTTACATCTTTATCCTTTTGATATGTGTTGTCACCAATCACCAAAAAGGGGGAGATTGTAAGCTTCATGACCATTGGAGTACGGAAACCCCAAAGGTATGATTGTTTTGGTGATTGGGTGACCATATCGATGTGACTGACATTTCCTTGTAGGATATTCAAATGGTCATATCAATGAAGCGTCGTCTCACATACTCTATCTTTATCGACGACTTGGTGATTGGTTGCCTCGACATTTCGGATCGAGAACTTGATGGAGTCAAGGTTGAAGATGAATCAAGGCTAAGGACATGATAGACCAAGCAAGTGTTGGCTTGGTATAGATGTTAGCTTGAGTCCATAGGAAAAACCGGACTATCAAGAGGGATCGAATGGTTCTCTTAGAGCACAAAAGGTTAGAGATCAAATGGATGCATTGTGAGTCTCTTGAGGGCTAGGGTGGCTGAAGAGAAGAAGAGGAACCAAGAAAGGAGAAGTTGAAAGCAAGGATCAAGAGTGGATCAAGTTTTCAGCTTTTGCAATAGAGATCGTACAGTACGGTCCTAGGGACCGTATGGTACGGTCTTCATTGAAGATCCAGACAGAGAAGTGAAGTCTCGGGATGCTGAGAAAATGAAGACCGGACAATATGGTCATGGGACCGTATGATACGGTCATCAGAGGATTTCCAGACAGAGAAGCTGAAGTTTCTGGAAGTGGAAGAAATGAAGACCGGACAATCGACCGGACGGTACGGTCCTAGGGACCGGACAGTACGGTCTTCATTGGAGATGAAGAAGAAAATGGAGATGCGTCTGGAAATAGAGACCGGACAGTACGGTCTAGAGGAGACCAGACAGTACGGTCCTTTGTACGGTCTCTAGTTTCGCAGGGCACTTTTGGGCAACGGCTAGTTTTGGGTTGGTAGCCTATAAATAGTTGGTTGCCCGCCCCTTGAGGGGTCTCTTGGCCATTGTTGGAGTGCAGAAAACTCAGAGGAAGCCAAGAGCAAGGGAGAGAAGCACTTGTGAAGGATTTGGAGTGATCCTAGTGCTTGAGAGAGTAGCAATTGCATCCACTTGATCTCTAGGCTAGTGTGAGCTTGAGAGAGTCACTTCGGTTTGTTACTCTTGGTCTATGGCAAGGCCTAGACCGGTTAGGCGTCGGTGTTGAGCTGTCCAAGGAGAGTGTGGAAGCCAGCACAAGTTTGTACACGGTCTTGGAGCTTCCCGTGCGAAAGAAACATCACTAGTGGAGCGCCCTTTGGCACGCATCAAGTGCGGAGCCTTACCTCCGGAAGAGTACCCGGGATCGAGCCCGGCGGGACGTGCCCGCGACTTCACTCGGAGGGTGAAGTGTGCTCTAGGAGGGATCGCTTTCGAGCGGAGGGACGGGGTCGAGACTCCGGCGGGAGTGACCCAACGTGGAGTAGGGGAAGGCGCCATCCTTCCGAGACCACGAGAAAAATCATGAGCATTCCTATCTCTATCTCCTTTACTTACTAGCATTTACGCTTCCGCATTTACTTATGTGCTAGTAGAATTGCATGATAGGTTGTCTCTTTACAACTTGGTAGAATTGCTTGTTAGGGTGTTGCTTGTTGCATAGACTACATTGTGTGCGCGCATCGCTAGCTTCTTGTTGTCACCATATCTAGTCTTGCTAGCTACACGCCTTAAGTACGTTTGGGAGAAAATGTTGAGACACCGATTCAACCCCCCCCCCCCCCCTCTCGGTGCCCTTGATCCTTTCAGACGACACAATACTCGACCAGCAACAGGACTCCGACTTGGGACACAAACTCAACAAAGCAAACTGAAACGAAAATTTGCAGTGGCACAAAGGCGATAGGACAGCGGAAGATGAATGAATATACTTTTGTAGGGCAATTTTCTGGACTCTAGGATGGTACGAATTAATCAAAATAAACTAAGATAGGAGTGAACCTAACGGGATACCTGAAGCTCTGATTACTACTTGATGTGAACTAGAGTTCCCGATCTTCCGAAAGGTTCTGATAAACAACGATTTGGCGAAGCGTTGACACAAATCGATCCGGCTTCCGAACAACACGTTCCGAACCCCGCAATCGCAGCACCACTTCTCCTCTGGTTATCGACCGATATTGCACGATCGACCTCGCCGAGAAGGCTAATCCTTGCCTGCGAATCGAAGAACACAAGCAAGAACAAGAAAGAATGCAACCAAATTGCAGATATATGATTAAACTCACAAGTTGGGGTCTCACAAACCGATGAACGGCGAAACTGTTCTTGATAGAATAATCTAAGCAAAACCCAACCCTAACTTGGGCGGCGGCTACTGATGATATAGGGTTTAGAGGCGTGCAACACCCCTGGATGCGCCCCTAATGGGCTCCAACACGATACAAAGCCCAAAGGCCAAATTACGGTGGCGCAGCACCGAGACAGATTCTGGACGTCAACTTGTTTCGACGATTCCCGTTGACTCGGATGAATTTGGCATGAGACCGGTGCCATTGGAAAGGTTATCAAATTATCTTTCCGTACATATGTAGAACATCCAACCGAGCCCGTATGCGACCTGGGCTACCGTTTTAGTGCAGACTGCTTCTGGACTCCGAAACGGACTCGAAATCGACTTGGACCGGGCCTCCAACTTGACTCGGACGCCCTTGCTGGTCCTCCACGCCTCCAAGCACATCTCCAGCTATCTCATCATCATCTCCATGGTTCCTAACAATAATTAAATCATTAGGTAGCATTTTATTCTCAAAAACATGTAAAGAAAGCATTATTTGAAACGAGCTCACCCATAAATTCGATTGTCGCGCATGAGCTCTTGTGATTGGACCTTGCATGTACGGCAGAAGAGCATTGGTTATATCCGAAGGAGTGATGTCCTCATCACATATGATGATCAGCTGTAAGTTGATTTGAAACGCCTCGAACTGTTGAAGAGCATGATACAAATAAGTGAAAATAGTGAAACGTATCCCTAGTTAAATATTATTGAATTTTGATTGTAAAAAACATAAAATGGTGGTGGAAACTACGAACGCACCAGCAGCCACAGCTGTTTGACGGCTGCCAATTATGATATGGAAGAGAAGGGATGGTCTGGTACTGGGGACAATGGTGGTGTATGATCTGAAGTGTTAACGGCAAGGAATGAAGATGGTGATCATGCATCAAGCCCTCAGCTAGGAAAGCATGCGATGTTCATCAACAACCATGGTGTCTGTGCACTGTCGACGCCCGCCAGAGTGTCCCCATCCATCTGCGTGGACACGGTTTTACCAATCAGTGTGCCGGCCGGCTCGTCGGAATCCAAACTACTAGCACGGTTATGCCAAAAGTTTAGGACGAAATATTCTTTTGCAGCTGCAGTTTAGGACGAAATATTGTTAGAATCAGAGATGAATCACCCTTGGTGAACTTCTCTTTTCCCTTATACTACAAGAAACATGATCTAACACGTGTATGACCCGGCCGGACACGCACATTCGTCAGTTTCCCTTTTAAACATGTCTCTGATTGTCCAGAAACAGGGAACTCCATTCACTAAGGAATTTTGCATTCGTGTATTTGATGGACACGTTCCGTGATATTCTATCCGATACAATAAAATCAGCACTGATCTCGATCGATTCCTAGTTATCCTCGTATCCTCTTCTTGTTGCTCCATTGCAACTACCAACCACATTGTTTTCTCCTCTTCATGAATAGCCATCCGAACCTCATCGTCCATGGCCATGCGTACGCCAGCATGGAGGGACTGGACGAACCTGGGGTCTGGGCCGGCGGCGCTGATCGCCAATCGTCTCCTCGCCAACGACGTCGCTGACTACGTCCGCTTCCGCACGGTGTGCGCCGAGTGGCGCGCGTGCTGCGATGATCCACGCGGGCAAAACATCTTCGATCGCCGGTACCATCCGCATCGGTGGATCATCAGTGTCGACGGCCGGCGGCGACGCCTTCTGAACGTATCCACCGGTGATTTCATCAATCTGCGCCGACCAGATCGCCGACGCTACTTCGTTCTGGGGCCTACCTCCGAGGGCCTCCTCTTATTGTGCCAAAAGAACACCTTGGTCGTGCAACTCCTCAACCCTTTGACAGGCCAGGCCACTGACCTCCCGCCTGCCAACTTCTTCCCACGTGCCGGCATCAAACTACAGGATGTCCGATTGCTTGGCGCCGGCATGGCCGGCGATTCCATGGTTGCGTTTCTCTTCCGAGATGAGTGTAGCGAGCAGCAGGTTACTTGTGATGACTCCACCCGTCTAGTTGTTGCCAGACCTGGCGGCAAGAGCTGGATATTTTTTCGTACCGAGGACGAGATCCTTTCAGCCGTGCCGTTCGCGGGCCGCTTCTATTGTGCTACCGCCAAGAATGTCTTGGTGTTGCAAGGCACATCAAGTCAGAATCCGCGGCTGGTGGTGGTCGCCAAATTCAGATTTGACACAAGTGCCAAGTCATATGTTTCCTTGGCGGATAACGATGGGAAACTGATGCTGTTCCGCTGCTGCCCGCTGTTTTTCGGCCAGCTCTACAAGATGCGCGAGGTGTACAGGGTGGATCTGGAAGCAAGAAAGACGGTGGCCGTGCGTCCAGTCATCCACGGGCGTGCTGTGTTCGTTGCCCCCTATGATGGCCGCGCATTGTCAGTCCGTGGTGGGCTGTCGCCGTCCGTCAGTGCTAACACCATCTACTTTTGCAAACGACGTCATAACGGGAACCCTGAGCTGAACTTCGATATCTGGCGCCTCGTGGATGGAAGCGTCGAGGAGGATTGCATGGCGCAGTGCACTTGTAACGTAGTCCGCCATTTAACTCGCCACATCCTTGGCTGTTGGTGATTCTGATTAACGTGCAAGAGGATGAGAGGTGTTATTTATTTAAGACCGCTGGGTCGTAGAAGTTACTACCAGTTTGCTTGGATGTCACATGGTGGTAAACTGAATCAAGACATCAAAATTCAACACTATATGGATGTATTTGTTTTCTGATTTATTATCGACCTTAATACTCAAAGCCGGACTAGTTTGAGCTGGCTATTTCACTCTTTTTTTTTGGGGGGGAATCAGCTGGTTATTTCACTTGTGTTCCACACAATTCAACCTAGAAACGTTTCTAAATATAAGCGAGACTTGGCAACTATAGGACATCTCAAAAGAGATCGTTGGTTTTGTAGTCATGTTTCTCGCGTGCGCAAACTAACTCAAATACGAACTACCACACACGGCTAACCCTGACGGCCTGCTACGCCGGCATTGAGAACATATATATAGCCTGTGCTGCATCTCGATCAGAGTGAGCTCCAGGCCACATCCAGAAGCACGGCACGGCCTACGGCGCCATACGGCCACGGGTTGCCGTCTCCCGTACAGAGAAGACCCTGATGTTTACGAGTATATATAGGAATCTATCTCGTTTACCATCCATCGTTCACTTTGATTGAATTCGGATCGGACTCTTTCCTATTGGAGTACTAGCTAGTCTTCCCGATACATACATACATACTGGACCCAACTAACCGAAACCTGCGCTCAAAAGACTCCAACCCGGCGGGCGAACTCGGAGGTTCAGCGTGAAGTCAGAGACATGGCATCACGTGCTCCTGGTCGCCGACTTGTAAAGCGCGCCCTCTTGTCTCTTATCTGACTCGGAACATTGTGTGCATGCAGGAGGGACTGGGCGAGCCTTCCCACAGGGCCAGCAGGACTGGTCGCCGAGCGCGTCCTCTCCAACGGCGACGTGGCCGACTACGTCCGCTTCCGCGCGGTGTGCGCCGCGTGGCGTGCATGCTGCGACGACCCGCGGCCGCAAAGCATCTTCGACCGCCGGTTCCACCCCCGGCGCTGGATCATGCTCCCGCGCGCCTCCGAGGCCCGCAACCGGCGTCGAACATTCCTGAACACCCACACCGGCGAGTGCATCCAAGTGCTCCTTCCTGACCTCTGACGCTACTACATTCTCGGGCAAATCACCGAGGGCCTCCTCGTCATTTGCCAGAAGGACGCCCACATCGCCCAACTCCTCAACCCGCTGACTGGGCAGCTCAAGGACTACCCACACGTGGAAAATATGCTGGTCGTTTGTAAAAGAAACTTGACTATGGATTGCAAGCTGAGGCTCGAGCGGGTGCAGAGTGGGGGTCTAGCCGATGACTCCACACTTGCGCTTCTCTGCGATTATCGCACGTTTTCTGCGGCCAAGCCTGGTGACAAGGACTGGAAACGGCTAAGGCATCGGGGTGGTGACTGGATGTTGTTAGCATTGCCGTTCACAGGCCGCTTGTACTGTGTCACCAAAGAGACTATCTTGGTCGTGGAAACCGCGGCGAACCAGGAGGCACGGCTGGTGGTTGTCGCCGATCTTAAATTGTTAGGAGAACTTTCTTGGAGCAGCGACTATATGTACCCAGTGTACGATGATGTTGGAGGCCTGATTCTCGTCCGGCGACACACAACATACCATTCATGTTTTGATGACAAGTTCGCAGCCTACCGGGTCAAATTGGACACCGGCGATGTGGAGCCGATATGTGACCTCGGTGGGCAAGCCCTGTTCGTTTGCGACAAGCGCTCACAGGCAGTTCATGCCGGGATTTCTTCGTCCTTTAGAGCTGACACCATATACGTCTGTAGACGTTATTATGAAAAGGACAAACCGGATTTTGTTGCCTTTGATCTCTCTGGTACATTCAAAATACCCACCTTCGACAAGAGGTGTGTTGCTTATAATCTTTTAAGTTACTTGCGGTCATAATAAATCAAGAAAAAAAAAACATGTTGCATTCTCCTTAAACAAGTGCCTGCTGTGACAGTTCACATGATGATTGAAGTTATGGTTGTCTTTGGTACATGACAAATTTTTAAATGAAGGGGATGTGTAGGACTAACGTGCAGATAGGCTTTACAAATGAGAAATGCAAGAGTAAGCATATTTGACCAAGCCTGGTTGCGCGTTCAAGAGTTAAAATTATATTTAAAAGACATTGTTACGGTAGTCCTTCCTCTCAACTCTTGCACCCTAGCGTGTAAGAGAACAAATCAATCTCAGCCCTTGATTGTTAGAGAGGAAGAAAAGAAAAAAATAAAAAGAAGGAACCAAATATCTCTGTGCATTCCCCGTTTCTTTTGTTCCCCTCCGATCCTGTTTTTCTTCCCTAATTCCAATTTCTTCGGTCCCTTTCACAAACAGATTTTTATGGGATGCACGTCGTGGCTACACAAAATCATCTTCTCGTGTCAAAATTGTTGAGTGTACAGCAGGGATGCACGGCTTAAAAACACGTAGATCAGACGTTCATGCCGATGTTGTAACACATTGACACGTCCAGGCCACACACAGAAAGCACGGCCTATGGTGCCATACAGCCACGGGTTACCGTCTCCCGTACAGAGAAGACCCTGATGTTTACGAGTATAGGAGTCATCTCGTACGTTTTTCCATCGTTCACTTTGATTGGATTTGGACTCGATTCACTTTGATTGGATTTGGATCCGATCTTTACATAGACTCTTCTTTCCTATAAGACTAACCGAAACCTTCGCTCAAAATACTCCTACCCGGCGGGCGAACCTGAGGTTCACCGTGGAAGACTGGAAGTCGGAGACATGGCATCACGTGCCCGCTCCGGACTCACCTACCAGGACGACGCGCGCTCCGGTTTCGGCTCGTTGCCACTTCATTCGGACTGGTAATTTCCCTCCGCTCCTGGTAAAACCCGATCGGATCTCCTCTTTACTTATCTGACACGGAACATTGTGAGTAGGAGGGACTGGGCGAGCCTGCCGGCCGGACCGGCCAGACTGATCGCTGAGCGCGTCCTCTCCAACGGCGACGTCGCCGACTACGTCCGCTTCCGCGCGGTGTGCGCCGTGTGACGTGCATGCTCCGACGACCCGCGATCGCAAAGCTTCTTCGACCGCCGGTTCCACCCCCCGCGCTGGATCATACTCCCACGCGAGGTCGGCAACCGGCGTCGACCCTTCCTAAACACCCACACCGGCGAGTGCATCCAAGTGCTTCTTCCTGACCTCCCACGCTACTACGTTTTCGGGCAAATCAACGAGGGCCTCCTCGTCATTTGCCAGGAGGGCACCCACATCGTCCAACTCCTGAACCCTCTGACTGGGCAGCTCACCGACTACCCACGCGTGGAGAATGTGCTGGTCGTTTGGGATGGCAACCAGACTATGGATTTCAAACTGATCCACCAACGGGTGCGGAGTGGGGGTCTAGCCGATGACTCCACACTTGCGCTTCTCTGCGATTATCTCACGTTTTCTGCGGCCAAGCCCGGTGACAAGGGCTGGAAACGGCTAAGGCCCGATGACAAGGACACGCTGACTGGTGACTTGATGTTGTTAGCATTGCCGTTTGGAGGCCGCTTGTACTGTGTCACCACAGAGACTATCTCGGTCGTGGAAACCGCGGCGAACCAGGAGGCACGGCTGGTGGTTGTCGCCGATCTTAAATTGGGAGAATTTTCTTGGTGCAGCGACTATATGTACCCAGTGTACGATGATGATGGAGGCCTGATTCTCGTCCGGCGACACGCAACATACGGTTTGTGTTTCGATGACAAGTTCGCAGCCTACCGGGTCAGATTGGACACCGGCGACGTGGAGCCGACATGTGACCTCGGTGGCCAAGCCCTGTTCGTTTGCAACAAGCGTTCACGGTCAGTTCCTGCCAGGATTTCTTCGTCCTTTAGAGCTGACACCATATACGTCTGCAGAAATGATTATTTTGAGGTCACACCGGATTTTGTTGCCTTTGGTCTCTCCGGTACATTCGCAGTACCCACCTTCGACAAGATGGGTATTGCTTATAAGCTTTTGAGATACGTGTGTTCACCATAACTCAAGGCAAAAACCATGTTGCATTCTCCTTAAACTAGTGCCTGTGACAGGTCACATGTTGATTGAAGTTATGTTGTCTTTGGCACATGACAAATTTTTAAATGAAGGGGATGTGTAGGATTAACATGCAGATAGCTAGGCTTTGCAAGTTAGAATTGCAAGAATAAGCATACTTGACGCAGTCTGGTTGCGCACGTACAACTCAAGAGTTAGAATTTCAGCCCACATTTTCTAGCTAGGTTTCCGTGTAGCCCGTGACTTCGCGTCGTCTAACCTTTTCCATCCCTGGTGGATGATATATCTCAACTGCTGAATTCATCGGCGTCAGCCGCGACAGACAGACGGCTCCGAGCTAGCCTCGCTGGACATGGCGTCGAGCGACGCGCGTGACGAGGTCCCCGGCACGGACCGGCGGCCATCGAAACGCATGCGAACACAATCTGTCTGGTATGATCCCGCACGCAGCCTCCCGTATTCTTCTCTTCTGGCTCTCCTGCCTGGAACCAATCGATCTGTTGCGGCGTGGGTGCAGGAGGGACTGGGCGAACCTGACGGCAGGGCCGGCGGCGCTGATCGCCGATCGCGCCCTCGCCAACAACATCACCGACTACATCCGCTTCCGCGCGGCGTGCCGCGCGTGGCACGCGGTCTGCGTGGACCCGCGAGCGCACGAGATCTCCGACCGCCGGTTCCAGCCCTGGCGATGGATCATGCTGCCGAGCACATTCAACGTCGACCGCCGGCGACGCTTCGTGAACGTCTCCACCGGCGAGTGCATCCACGTCGGCATCCCCGACCTCCGCCGCTACAATTTCCTCGGAACAACCGCCGAGGGCTTCCTCGTCCTGTGCCAGAAGGGCCGACACATTGTCCAGCTCCTCAACCCGATTACGGGGCAGGTCACCGACCTCCCGTGCGCCAGCACGCTGCAGGATCCGCGAAAACTTGCTGTTTTGGATCATCTGGAAGACGCGCAATCGGATGGTCTTCGACGGAGACCGACTAAGCTACGCAGGTATCATGGCCATGGCCAAGGACCATGCCTCGCTCTGGGTGTGCCGCGCTCCGCGCGGAGTAGATGCCGCCCCCCTCGTTGACTGGTGCAACAATCTTTTGGGTGTAACGTGACACTTTGTAACCGTCATCCCCCTTCTTTCTGCTTCCCCACTATCACACCGGACCTTACCCCCTCCGGTCATGTAAAAACCCGGCCTCTCTGAGGTCGCTTTTCGATTCATGAAATGAAATGAATTCAGGTGGGCAACTTGCCCCCCGTTGTTTCGTCGAAAAAAAACACGCTGGTCCACGTCCTACCACATAAGGACCCTCTGCTTCCGCAGCGCGGGCGTCACGAACGACAACACGGTCGCGCTTCTTTACAACTTTCAGATGTTAGCCGTCGCCAAGCCTGGCGAGGAAGCATGGAGGCAGATCAACGTAGAGAACCACACCATCCTGACAGCTTTGCCGTTCGCAGGCCGCGTGTACTGCGTCACCGGAAAGAAGATCTTGGTAGTGGACGACACTACTACTGCTACTTCGGCGAGCCCGCGGCTTGTGGTCGTCGCGGATTACGAACTGGAAGACGGGCTTTCGGAGCACTTCGACCGCATGTATCCGGTGTTTGATGAACTAGGAGGAGGACTGATTCTTGTCCATCGTGCACCCCTTTTTAACTTCAAAGTCACGGCCTACCGGGCGAGACTGGACGCTGGAAGCATGGAGCGTACGCGTGGGCTTGGTGGGCAAGCTCTGTTCGTTTGTTCCACGCATCTTGGTCGCTCCCAGTCGGTGCCTGCTGCTAGGTTTTCCTCGTCCATCAAACCTGACACCGTATATATCTGCAATGACCGACAGGACGTTGTTGCCTTTGATCCGTCAGGTACAAGCTTCAAGCCAGACTTTGACAAGGAGGACATCGCAAAGTGTTTGTTAGCGTACGTGACTTCATAATCTAACCAAATACTTACTTGCACATTATTTCATATTGTATTCTCTGGTCTCTGTATCGCAAAGTGTTTGTTATTAGCCTATGTAATCTTCATAAATTAGAGCTAGCATTGCATTCCCTATATTCTCTGGTGATCGCTTAATTAGAACATAATCTGCGTTAGATTTGTTTCACAACTCTAGCTAGCACGTTGTCCACGCGGCAGCAATCTGTGTGGTAGGAGATAGAGATCGATGGACTCGTTCCTAGACTAGACACTGGAATAAAAATCAAAGCCAACTCCGATCGATCTTTACGGCTCTCGCAACAAAAACACCTCATCATCATCATCCGTCTTAAAAACGAATCGGCCATGGCCACGCGCACGCCTTCTTCTAGGAGGGACTGGACAAACTTACACTACCGGAAAATAGAAATTCGCCGTGTGCACAAGTGGTTGCCGTGAGCTTTCTGTCGGGCACACGGCGAAGAGGCAGTTTGCCGTGTGCAGAAACAAAGACGCACGGCAAAATCTCAGCACACGGCAAACGCCCTGTTTGCCGTGTGGTCCAAGGCCAACACACGGTAAACACGCTGTTTGCCGTGTGTCCCGGATCAGGGCACACGGCAAACTCTGGCCGTTAAGCTATGGGCGACCGGCAAGCGCCGTCCGTTATTGGGCCCACAATTTGCCGTGTGCCGGGAACAACACACACGGCAAACATTTACTTTTGCCGTGTGCGCAGCTCTGGCACACGGCAACCAATAAATTTTTTTTTTTTTGCATTCCACCTCTACAACCTCTTCTCTACTTTTTATATATTGCTTGGTTTCCTATGTTTCAATATGGAGCATTTCTCGTTCTGTTTAGTATATGTAACCAATTTATTTCATTTAAAAGATTTTTTTTGAATAAGTGAAATTTGAACCGCAGGTGCATGAAATAATATGATAAAGTGAGTAAAAAAATGATATTCATGATATTAAGGCTAGTGTAAGGCCTTATCCAGTAGTTTGAATGAAATTTTAAAAATTGTATTCACGAAACATTATCACGACCGTCGGAAGAAATAGTATTTAAACTCTATACAATTCAAACGAAGTCTGAAATTCATGAAATTTGTCGAAATTTCATTTTATCATATACCAAGTCTGTAGTAAATAGTTGAGCTGTTTTTGCATATTTTGTCACGTACGATGTTTACTGAAGTTCCATATATAATAGAAAAGATGAGGTTAAGTAATGCAAAGATGTTCGAATTTGAATTTCAGTTCAAAACTTTGTAATATACACAATAGACAACACAAAATGCTTCACCTTTATTTTTAGTTATATTTCAGACTATTTTGATATTTTTAATGTCATAACCGACAATTATATTATTTTAATTTGTATAAATTCAGTTTAACCAATAAGTAAATGAAATAATAATTTTTTGTGTGTGCCAAATTAATATTCGTTTGTCTAAGGCATTGTATTGGTTTTTTAAAAGGTACTTTAAAATCCTCAAGTAAATGCGCATTCAGAAAGTTACGAAGAAAACCTGTTTCGCGGGTAGTGAAAACAAAATTACTTTGTTCGCTGTGTGCCTCCGATCTGGGCACACGGCGAATAGGCTAGGATATGCGCGTTTACAAATGTATGAAATAAAACCTGATTCGTGGACAGTTAAAAAAAAATACTTTGTTCGCCGTGTGCCGTCGGTCGGCACACGGTGAAGTTTCTATTCGCCGTTTGCCTTGGATCTGGGCACACGGCGAATCGGCGAGGCCCTATCGGAAGCGCCTTTAATTCTCTCTCTCGCGCTCTCTGTTTCTCACTCGCTCTCTCTCTCACAGGCTCACCGGCGCTCGCTCCCTCCGCCGCCCCCCGCCCTCCCTTCCTCCGCCGCCGCGGCGCCTCCTCCGACGCTCCGCGCCGCGCGAGCCGCGCGCCCCCCGGCCACCCGCCCCGAGCTGCGCGCCCCGGCGACCCGCCCCGAGGCCGCGCGCCCCGGCGACCCGCCCCGAGGCCGCGCCCCCCCGCCCACCCGCCTCCGAGCTGCGCGCCGCCGGCGACCCGCCCCGAGGCCCCCGCCCGCGCCCCGGCCACCCGGAGCCCTTCAACGACGAGCGCGTACAAGACGCCCAACCCGGAGCCCTTCATCGACGCCGACCCGGCCTTCAACCGCCTCCTCCTCGCCGAAGGCCGCGCCGTCGACTGCAGCTACCCGTCGCCACGCTGCTCGTCTCCTCCATCCCCACGCTGCTCGGCGCGTGCTCGCTGCTCCTCACCAAGGGCGCGGCGCACAAGCGGCTCCACTCAGCTCACCCTCACCCGCCGGCGAGCGGTGATTTCCCTCTCGGCTGCAAGGTTCTGTTTTGATATGATTGCAAATTGAAACTCAGTCTCTGTGGTGTTCAAATTGATATGATATGCATGCAGGGAAAAGAAAGAAGATAAGACAGTATTATTAGATCTTTTGTGGAAGATGACATAAAACAAACAAATGTGTCATATATGTCCACATGGCCAAGGATATTTAGTTTGAAAAACTTAAGGTAGCTAGAGCCTAGAAATGCAGATGTTAATTTGAATAGAGAAAAGTAATACAAAAACTTAAGGTAGCTAGAGCCCGAGAGTAATTTAAGATTTTATTTGAAACAAATTAGTTAGTTAGCTAATTTTACTTAGCAATTTCAGTTAGCAATTTTAGTTTCATATGTAGTTAGTTATCCAATTGAGTAAGATAATGAAGTTACATCAATCATGAAGATTTTATTCTAGTTACACATCAATCTTATTTTGCAGGAGATGAGGCCTTCGGAGCTGAACCGGAGCACCAACTGATGGCGTCTTTCCACTTCCCAAACATGATGATCTTTGATGAGGCTGAGGTCAGGTGCAATGATGCAAATCTTATAGGCCTCGTAGTACTTATGAAGAGCCAATCTCCCTTTGCCTTCAGTGAGATCGATCGCATGACGATAAAGGAGGCCTTACGGACCCAGACGGGTGTGGTGCTTCCGGTAAAGCAGATCTCCCGGTACCTTTCTTATTATGTGCTGTTCTCTGGCTCATTCGATAAAACCAATCAGATCTTGAGTAGAACATCCCTTCAAATTGAGGGACATCACATTGCGATGGTACCACTGACGCCCCTGTATGGTGAGAGTGTAGTAGCGATTGATAACACAGTTCCCAACTTCGAGATACAAGCTACACCCCCACAAATTACCGACACTTACCAACCACTGAAGATTATCGTAACTGGACTGCCACCAGTCTTTTGGAACCAGCCTTTTCTAGTATCTAGAATCTTCATGAACATATGTGAAGTTACCGAAATCCTTTTGAGGCCGCATGATCTCGCATTCGGCATGTTAACACATGCACGCCCATCAACTATACCTCGGATGGCCCATATTGGCGTCCGCAGAAGATGTGGTTCCTTACTGAGCATATGGCCAATTTGGATTAAGGTACAACCAATTCCACCGGGTGATCCAGAGACAGTTCAGGCCAACGGTAACTGCAGTTACAACAGAACCTTGCTCCGATAATGTTACATTGTTTCCTCTAACAATTGTCACTCTTACTGCAGAAACCCGCCCACGACTCCGCTACACACTCTTTCGGCAACAAAATGGTGACGCGGGTGCGGGGACTTCCGGAACAGAAGGTGCACATGGAGCAGGTCGTCAGCAAGCAGGTATGCTACAACCAGTCTATACATCACCCCCTAACTACAAACTTAAGCACCTAGACAGTCCAAAAACTGCGCTACCTCATGCGGATCCCTCATGCATCAGGTTACTTTATTGAAGCACCCGATTCATCAAGCGATGGTTCGACCGTAGTATCGGAGACACCATCAAACGAAGGTGGCACCGTAGTACAGGAGACAACATCAAACGAAGGTTCCACCGAGATAATATCAACTCTCAAAGTCCCTTCAGCCATGAAAGTTCCTCTGAGATGATGTGACATCACGTCTCAACACCGAAGGGTACATTTAGTTGAACTTCAATCCTTATGTATACAACTATCGAATTAATTAAAACAATATTCCAGCCGTCTCTTTGCTAACACTTCTCCTTTACAGCTAAATCCAAAGATGAGGAGACGCTCGAAGGGGCAAGTACTCAAGAAAAGTACACCGGAGACGCCGCGAGCTTGGTTCTGAACTGTTGTTGTGAACTTCTGTTGTGAACTTATGTTGTGAATTGTGAACTTGAGATGTGAACTTCAGTTGTCAATGCTGTGAACTTGTGATGTATTTGAACTTATGTACCCATTTTATTTCTATGGATTTGCTTATGTGGACATGTGATGTGTTTGAACTTATGTGACATATGGATGATATGGATGATATATGTGACATATTGGTGATATATGTGCGTATTAGTGATATATGTGCGTATTGGTGATATATGTGTCGTATTGATGATATATGTGTCGTATTGATGATATATGTGATATATTGGTGATATGTGTGATATATTGACGATTTATGTGTTATATGTGTATTTTTGATGATATGTGTGATGTCCGAGGCTATAAAGAACTGAAAGTGCATCTAGGCCTCCCTTGTGGATTTTGGTGATAAAGGACAAGTGAAAACAACACCAACTGTCCAACATTCCTCCTCAGTGACGGAACTTCCGACACCCGTCGGAACTTCCGTCAACCTCGCCCAAAATCTATACAGAAACTTCTCGTCGGAAGTTCCGCCAGACGACGGAACTTCCGTCAACTGACGGAACTTCCGACGCCTGTCGGAAGTTCCGCCAGCCTTCGGGTTTAATCCCCCAAGGGAGAGAAGTTACCCCTTCATTCTATCCATTCACTCTCTCTCTTTCACCGAACCGATCCCTAAGGCTCCAAGGGCGATTTTGGCGTTCAACCACGGATTTTTGAAGAGGATCCGTGCAAAGGCTTCTCCAACTCTCGGAACTTCCGTGGCTCACCTTCGAATCGATCTCCCGCTCTCCAATCCCTTGAAAAAGGTATTATAGAGCACTTTTCCCGATCTTCTTAGACAAGAGGTTTCCTTTCAATCTTTTTGGATAGCTTAGTTCCCTAGCAACTAGTCTTTGATATCCTAGAAGATCTCTTGTTTCCCGTGGTGGATGTGTGTACATTGGACGTTTCTTGCTCGGGACTGCACAACGACGGAAGTTCCGCC
This sequence comes from Eragrostis nindensis, assembly GCA_012490785.1. Classification (NCBI taxonomy): domain Eukaryota; kingdom Viridiplantae; phylum Streptophyta; class Magnoliopsida; order Poales; family Poaceae; genus Eragrostis; species Eragrostis nindensis. The sequence goes on along the minus strand of JAAXCT010001044.1, from coordinate 16,865 downwards.
AGGTATCGGAAGTTCCGTCAATTGGCGAAACATCCGACACATGTCGGAACTTCCGCCGCTGTGCAGTGCTTTGCAACTAGTTTCAATTCCTCCATGTCTACCATGATTGATCCCCAGTACTTATCTCCTGTTCCTGACTGCTTTGTGAAGGACTGAGGATGGACTCAAGGCAGGGTCGGCAGAAGAGAGCAGCGAACCGCAACAGTCAAAGCTACTATGAGTCCGATCCTTCCGCGGATGAGCGTGTTCAACCTCCTAGAAAAAGGGCTGCTGGACGTGGTGGTATCCGCATTGAGGAGACAGCTAGAACCATGCATGTGGAACGTGGTGCCACCATGCCATCTCGGAAAAGCACAAGCCGGGGCAAAGGAAAAGCGGCAGCTACATCCGGTGATCAAGAAGAGGGTGGTGCAAGTGGGGAGAAGGTTCATGTGACCAATGTCCACATTCATGCCCCTGTTGAGAATCCTTTTCACGATTATCTAGACTACAAGAGGTTTGTCAATCGTCTCAGAGAATGTCGCCAAGTTAACCCAGGGGAGAAGGAAGAGAGAGAGGCTGAGGATCCCCGCTTTCACACTTGGTTTCAGCAAGACTTCTACTACTCTTTTGTGATCAAGCACCCAAACAAGTACATCATATCAGAAATGCAGTATATTAATTGGAACTACATGGAAGACAAGCAAAATCCAGTGTTCAATGAGATTATTGCAGCATGCAAGGCAAAGAATGTATATGACTTGATGGGTTTTCGTTATGATTGGAATGCTGAAGTGGTCTGCCAGTTCTATGCTACTCTCTGGATCTCTCCGGCTAGAAATGGCAAAGTTCATTGGATGACTCAAGGTCAACACTTCTCCATCACTCCCAAGAAATTTGCTGAGTACTTTCACTTTGGAAGGGATGATGCGAGAAGAGAAGACATCACCACTGCACCATCTGTGGAAGGAGATGAGCTGAGGTCCATGTACTATGGTAGAGAGGCTCAGCCTGGAACCATAAAAGGTCTCCGCCCCTTCTACTTTGTGCTGAACCGCATGTTTCGGAAGACTCTTGTCCCAAAGGAAAGTGATGCCTCTTCAGTTGTTGGACTTTCTCGGACCATTCTCTACCAAATGAATGATGATCAAGCTGAATTTTGTGTCTTTGGTATGATTCTTGATGAGATCTACAAGGCATCTATTGATTCACGCCGGAGTTTCCCATATGCTCCATACATCATGTACATGATTGAGCAAGAGACCAACATGGTGTTTGACAAGGAGTGTAAGCATCAACCGCTTCAAGTCAAGCCATACAAGAAACCAGCCTGGCTCACAGTTGGTGATGATGAAGAACCTGCTGCCTATGAACCCGCTGCTCCTAGTGGATCCTCCAGCCATCCTCGACGCTCTAGGCCATCCAAGCCCGAGACAGTCTCTGACACTATTATCTCATTCTTCAAGGGCATCTTCAACATTTGTCGCTCCAATGCTGTTGAGATTCATGACAACAAGAGGAGGATCAAAGCTCAAACTCGTCGCTTCAAGTCATCTCTTCGTGCTCAGAACTTGCCTTGCTCACCAGATGGCTCTGAGGTGGAGGAAGATGAGGAACCACAGTTTGATGACCCCATAGAGCAGTATGAGGCAACCCGCCTACAATGAGCGTGCTGCCGCTTCCTCTTCCCGTATGCAACGTGATGATGATGAGGAAGCCGATGATGATGAGGAGACCGAGGATGATGAGGGGTCCGAGTGATTCCCTCTACCTTATTCTCCTTCCTTCTTTCCTTTTTGGTGCCTTGATGCCAAAGGGGGAGAGAATTTAGGGGGAGTGGATCACTATCTATCTATCGTTCGTTCGTTTGTTGGACTTGTTGGATTTGTGTAATGTTTGAAGACAATTTGCAAAACCTTTATTGTAATATGTGTGAGACTATGTTTTATGTCGTATGGTGCTTGTTTAAATCCTAGTGCTTGTGGTTATCTTGTCGCATTTGCTTTCACTTATGCCGAACTATCAAGAGGAGTGGAATGATTGTTACATGCAATGCTCAAGTGCTCAAGTACCTTATAACCTAGCCACAAACCTATCTTTGCTAGAGGAGTGAAGGAACCAAAATCAACCAAAGCCAAAAAGACCTACAGTCACGGAACTTCCGATATTCCACGGAAGTTCCGCCAGAATGTTTCTGTATGCCAACTTTAGGCAGTGACGGAAGTTCCGACATGTCGGAACTTCCGCCAATGTATAAAACCCTAGGGTACTGAAAATGTCTGAAGCGCCCCGGTTATCCCAGGAGCTAAAACACTTTATTATACCAGTCCCTGGATCAGTCGCTGGTACAATCAAGTCTTACAACAGATGATATTACAAGTCGCGACCTGGCAGGGGTCGATTAAGAAGCAACAAGAACACTAGTAGATAGGCAACAGTAAACACAAAGCTAAACCAGAAGATGACTTCTAGGTCATCAAACGGCATAGCGGAAGCAACTAAGCGGTAGACTAATGCCACAGGCAGCTCGGGTGCGGACGAGACCAAGCTCAATCGTCTTCCTCACCGTCGGCGTCGACGAAGTCTGGATCTTCCTCTGTAATCAGCAAGCAAGAATGAGTACAGAAGTACTCAGCAAGTCGCAACCCTTACCCTATCATCAATGGATAAAGGTATGCATTTGGCAGTAGCAAGGTAAAGGCCAACAGGTATATCTGGCCATCTGGGCCGTGCTAAAAGGGCCGGTCCGTAGCCCACTAATTTTGGCCCGGTCCGAGCACGGCCCGGCCCGGAGCGTACCAGGGCCGTGCCGGCCCGAAGTCCGCCTAGGGCCGTGCTTGGGCCTAGCCTCAAGCCCGCCGTGCCAGCCCGAGCACGGCCCGTGAAAATCAGCCCGTCAGGCCCGCTATGATGGCCCGTTAAGCACGCAGGCCGCGGCCCGGTCCGGCACGGCCCAGGTAGCCCACCAGCCAGCCCAGCCCCCCACCCCCCCAACGGTAACATGCCCCCTCCCCCCGTATATAAGCGCCCCCCACCCGGTCCTAACCCTAACCCTGCCTCATCCGCCTGACCGCCTCCGCGCCGCACAGCACTCGCCTCTCCTCTCTCGTTCTCCCTCCTCTCGCCGACCCCAAACCCTAGATCTGAGCCGCCGCGTTCCAAGCTCGCCGACGGCTAGTCGACCACCAGTCCACAGTCCACCACACCTCTGACCTTTCGTCTCGAGCTCCTCCTTTGCTCATGGAAGCTGGTAGGGCAGTGCTCCGTCGTGGCTGGATCTGAGGCCGCCGGTTGCCTCGGCTCAGACGCTTGCTCTACCACGCAGATCAGGCGTCGTCGACTGCTTCATCGTCTCCGATGGTGGATGGCGGCGGCTCCATCAACGACGACCTTCGCGCGCAAGGCCTGCAAGGTGATGATGTTGATGACCAGGTCGCCGCGGCGGAGGCGTTGTTCGGGAACGCGGCGGCCGCTGCCGTGCCGGCTGGCACTGGCACTGGCAGTGCGTCGTCGCCAGTGAACGTCGACGCCAGCCCATCTGGGAGCACCGCCGCCGGCGGCTGCCAGCGCAGGAGGAGGTCGAGGGCGCCGACTTCTGATGTATGGAAGGACATGGAGGAGCTGACCGCGATCAAGAACGGCAGAAGGCAAAGGTGCGGTGCTCGGTGCAATTTTTGCAAATCTACTCTTTCTGCTAGTTCTGGTGGTGGCACTGGTCATCTCATTCGTCACATTGCATCATGCAAGAGGAAAGCTCTTGCTGCTAGTTCATCTTCTCAGTCTCAATTGCATCTTAATCCTGATGGTGCTGTTGCTCGCTTTCAATAGAATGCTGAGTTGCTAGATCTGAACTTGTTCGTTTCATTGCTAGACTTGATCTGCCTTTGAACCTTGGTGAGCAACCTGCATTTGAGGATTACATTAGGATTGCGCATAACCCTAGCTTCAGGCATGTTTCTAGGCAGACCACAACTAGGGACATGGAGAAATCTTTCTCTGTGAAGTTGTTTGCTGTCAAAGATTTGCTTTCTCAAGCTAATTGTGTTTGCTTGACATCTGATATTTGGAGTGGTAATGCTAAGGAGGACTATCTGTCTGTTGTATTTCATTTTGTCACTTCTGATTGGGAGTTAGAGAAGCGTGTTGTTGGCATGAGATTGATTGATTGTGCTCATAATGGTGTTAACATTGCTGATCGTATTTTGCAAGTTGTTACTGAGTATGGCATGCTTCATAAGGTTTTATCTATTACTCTTGATAATGCTTCTGCTAATGCATCTGCTATCAATGAACTTGCTCCTCGTTTGACTGCTTACATTGGTGGTAATGTTGTTTCTGATCCTACTGCTCCTGATGCTGCTGTTATTGCTTCTGGTTTGTTTCACCAGCGTTGTGCTTGTCATATCATCAACTTGATTGTGAAATCTGGCCTGAAACGTATCAAGGCCTACATTGAGGACTTTAGAACTGCAATCTCTTTTCTGAATTCATCTAACCAACGCATTGCTGCTTTTAAATCTTTCTGTATTGCATCTGGTACTCGTCCTCGCAAGTTTGGTTTGGACATGGATGTTAGATGGAATGCTACTTACTTAATGCTTAAGCATCTTGTTCCATACAAGGAAACTTTTACTGTATTTATCCAGACTCACTATCAGGTTGGTGGTAATCCTTTGTTGACACCAGCACACTGGTATGTTGCTGAACACATGCTTAAGTTCTTGGAGTTGTTTTATCTCTCTACTGTATCCCTGTCTGGTGTTTACTACCCAACATCTCCTTTAATGATGCATTGTATTCTTGAGATTGCTGAGCATTTGAGCTTGTTTGAGAATGATGAGCTGCTTAGAGAAGTCATTGTTCCCATGAAGGCAAAATTCTTGAAGTATTGGGGTAACATTCCTCTCTTGTATTCTTTTGCATTTATTCTTGATCCTAGGGCTAAGCTTAAGGGTTTTGCCAATGCACTGCAGCTTCTTTCTCATTGTCTTAACCGTGATTACTCTGATTACTACACTCATGTGAGAGCTGAATTGACAAAGTTGTTCACTAAATATGAGTCTAAGTTTGGTGCTGTCAGGTTGCAAAGGCCACATCAGGCTAGCCAAGGTGGAGGTAAGAAAGTTTGTTCATGGAACAGAATTTTTGGTGGTGCATCTACTGGTGGTTCATCTGATCCTACCCCTCCTTTACCTGCTGCCAATGCTTCTGAGTTGGCCACTTATTTAGAGTCTGATTCTGTCACCCAGTTTGATGATTCATTTAACATTCTTAGCTGGTGGCAAGATCATAGAAGGACTTATCCTGTTTTATCTATATTAGCTAAAGACATGATGACTGTGCCAGTTTCTACTATCTCTTCGGAATCTGCTTTCAGTTTGTGTGGCAGGTTGATTGAGGAACGTCGACGAAGCTTGACGCCTGAACATGTTGAGATGCTGTCGCTGATCAAGGACTGGGAGCAAGGTGATGCTCGACAGCAGCACAACATGGTGGACAAGGAGCTGGTGGAGAAGATGGCCAATATGTTCCTGGATGGTGGAGGACCTGATGCTGCTCCTGCTGCTGCTTCTGGAGGAGGAACTGATGGTGCTGCTTCTGGTTCTGGAACTGGAAGTGGAAGTGGAGGCTCTGCTACTGGAGGAAGCTAAGTTCATGGCTGCACAAGCTGGGACTTTTGACTGAGATCACTAAAAGAGCTGTGGCTGTACTCTTTTTCCCTTTAGGGTTTTATCCTCAAAGAGGTTTTACCTAAAGGTTTTTAACGAGGCAGCCAATTTTGTAAACACTAACCTGCTCTTTCTAAAGCTTGGTGATCTCTATTTTGTGTATGTGACAAGAACAGATGGACCTTAAGTTCTTAAGTATCTATTCTATGTGAACTTGTATTCTGTTGTGAACTTGTCATTTGTGAGCTTGTCAACTGTCATTTGTGAACTTGTCATGATATTTGTGAACTTGTCATTTGTGATAGCTGGTTCTGGTTCTGGTCTTATGGACTTAGAGTTGAAATGTTGTGATCTGTCAATTGTTAACTTTATTTCCTCAGTTCTTATTGTGATATGATATTGTCATGTCAAAATATGGCCAAGTCAGGCAAAATGCTACTGGACTTGGTGTTTTTTGTGTCCACTGGAACTGCGTGCCTGGGCCGTCCGGGACTGTTAAGCCTTCAGGGCCGAAAGCACGGCCCGGTCCGTGTAACAGAACGAAGGCCGTGCTTGGGCCGAGGGAAGCGGCCCACGTGCTGGCACGGCCCGGCCCGTGAAGTTCCGCGTGCCGTGCCGGGCCTCTTCCCTTACGGCCCGTGCCTGGCCGGGCCCGTGCCGTGCCGGCCCGGCACGGCCCGTTGGCCAGATATACCAACAGGTTTAACATTGCAATAAAGCAAGTTTTACACATGCAAGGGTTCAGTTTATAAAGCATTTTAGCAAAAGCATCAAATTAAGATATTAAGGGGTTGGTCAAGTTTTACGTTGCCGGACACCCCGTCCACGACAACCTTCGGCGGGAGGCCGGACCTATTCTCAAAAACAACTCACGCATCAAGGAGATAAGCACCCATCCCATGCTAGTTCTTGGACCGAACCAAAGCCATGTCCGTGACCATGGACTCGGCTATTCGAATAGATTTTAACACTCTGCAGAGGTTGTACGCTGTACCCACAATCTGAGTGCATCACAAGCCACTGCGCGGGTGGTGTGAAGACTCACAAAGCCATTACCCATCACAGCATCGTCCCGACTAATCGCCATGGGAGTTATCCAGGGGTCTAGCCTCTGATCTAGGCCTTCGACCGGGTCGCACACGTCTGCATCACGTCCACCTGCTCCATGGGCTCCCATTGCATCTCCAGCCTCCAGGCGATTAACAGACTAGCTGGCGGGATTTAGACTAAGCCGTGCCGCATACACGGTAGTGTGGTCGCACTGAATAAACGGCTAGGTAGGATGTCACAAGCAACTCGGTCCTTATACGAGCCAAGGCAATCATCTCCACATATATGAACCCACCACAGAGGCGGCATTCATCTCCCATATCACTTGTCATAAGCACACCACAGAGGCGACACTTAATCTTCCATAAATATCATCAGGATCACCTCAGCTCTAACCCAAGTTCATTCATTCATCTTTCTTAAGTTATCACCCGACCTTACTACTACCACACAACACCAATCACGGTTTTCACATTTGCAAAAGCTAAGTATAAGTAGAGCATTTAGTGATACACAGTCCTAAGCATTTCTATAACAAGGAAATCATCCATGCGTAAATAATGTCATACATGGATATCCTAGGTTTAACAGGGAATAATGTAGGACAGGTAATATAAGGCTCAGTGGTCTTGGTCATACTACACAAAGGTTTTGCAATCATCAGGGTAATCATTTCATGCAATAAAATGGCTGCTACGGGTTGTGTTTATAAAACATAGGAGCAGTATGATCAAAGGGAAAACGGATTGTGACTTGCCTTCGTTGACGTCCTCGGGAAGCTCCTGCTCAAAGTCTTCGGCTCCTGGTTCCTGCTCCTCCTCCTCCTCGTACTCGTTCTCTCCGTTAGCTAAACGTGCGACCGGCAAACAACAAACAAGCAAACAAACACAAATAAATACAAAAGAAATAGAGGATGAGCTCTACAAGAGATGAAACTGGTAGGAATGGATAGAGCTCGATTTTAGATGAATTTAGGAAGAAGAACGAGGTCAATCGGAGGTCGGACGGTGGAGATACGGAATTTACAGTACGGGTACTGGATTAATTCCGAAAATAAACTCGGGAGGGAAATATCAGCACGTGTACGTGCTGGGCTGCTGGTGGTGGCTTGGAGCGGAGAGAGATGGGGTGATTGAGCAAGCTTGTGAGGTGGCTGCAGGCACGGGCAAGCTCAATGGTCACTTGACCGAGGCAAAGTGGCTCCGGAGAGAGAGAGAGGGAAACAGCATGGGGGCGGGCTAATGCTCACCTGGACGGCGTCTCGGCGGGGCTGGGGTGAGGCGGAGTTCAGGGGCCCTTTTATAGGCGGTGGAGGAGCTCGCCAAGACTTGGCTAGCGATGACGACAACGGGATTGCTGTGCGCAGGTCGTCGCCACTGTTTGCGAGCAGTGGAGCCTGGCGCTGGGCGGTGTGGCGGCTAGCGCGCAGCGCGGCGTGGTGATGGGACGGCGCGTGCTGCACGGCGCAGAGTGAGGAGTGAAGGCGTGTGGTTTTGGAGTGACAGGACGCGAGCGAGCAGGCACATGGCCACTTGCGGCGTGGGCGGTGCGTCGCGTAGCTGCGTGCGTGAGCCAGAGCGACGGGACCAGAGCGAGCAGCGTAGTGAATGCTCTGCGGAGCACAAGGAAGGCTGCTGGATTGGAGCGGCAGGGTGGAGTGTTGCTTTAGAGTGATGGGATAGCGGGGCTGCCGGAGCGGAGTGAGACTTTGGGTTGATGGGATGGTTCATGCAGGCTTGAATAAAGGCACGGGTAGGCGAGATTAAAGGCGCGGACCGAGGTAGGTAAAGAAAACATGCGTGCTGTGCCAGTGCACGGGGTGGAAGAAGAGACAATGACGAGACGGCGGGGCCAATGGTGTGGCGTATGGATTTGGGCTGATGAGACAACGACGAGACGCGACGAGATAACACAAGCATAGTGTATAGTGTCGTCACGTGGTTTGAGATGACGAGACGACTCAAGCATAGTGCATAGTGTTGGCACAAGGTTCAAGACGACGAGACGACTCAAGCATAGTGCATAGTGTCGTCAGGTCATTCGAGATAATTAATGTGACGAGATGACTCGTGCGGGGCCGAGCGATGTGCCAACTTATGCGACGGAATAAATGACGGTCACTGGGTAGGTGAAGGTAAAAACGCGCTGGACGGCAATTTAGCGCGCGAGGATGGAGAAGGGAAAGAAATAGACCAGACCGGAAAATCCAGTTGGTGTGGTCCAGAACAAGAGAGGGATTTTTGAAAAGTTTTGAAAACTTCCGATTTAAGTTTCGATTTTTATTTAAGATTTTTAGGGTCGATTTTCAGGGCGTTACAAACCTACCCCCCTTAAAGGAATCTCGTCCTCGAGATTCAGGCTCATCCTCGAAGAGATGGGGATACTCCTTCCTCAAAGCATCTTCTCTTTCCCACGTAGCTTCTGCTTCTGTGTGCCGACTCCACTGAACACGGTACAGACGAACTGTTGATCCTCTGGTCTGACGGGTTGTTACATCCAAAATCTTAATCGGCACTTCCCGATATCGGAGGTCATCTTGCAAATCCAAGGTCTCCACAGTGACATGCTCTTCTGGTATTCTCAGACACTTCTTGAGCTGGGACACAAGGAAAACATTATGCACATCTGCCAACTCTGGTGGTAGCTCGATTCTGTAGGCCACTGTACCGATTTTCTTCAACACTCGGTAAGGTCCGATGTAGCGTGGTGCTAACTTGCCACGGACTTGGAAACGACGTGTACCTCTAATTGGGGAAACTTTAAGGTACACATGGTCTCCCACTTGGAAACTTAAATCCCTTCTTCGTTTGTCCGAATAACTCTTCTGACGAGACTGTGCTTCTTTCAATTTTTCTCTGATTTCTGCAACTTTTTCTTCTGCCTCCTTAATGATGGATGGTCCTGTAAGGGAACGTTCTCCAACTTCTGACCACATCAGAGGTGTTCTGCATTTTCTGCCATACAACACTTCAAAAGGTGACATCTTGAGGCTAGCTTGGTAACTGTTGTTGTATGAGAATTCTACATAAGCTAGACTCTTCTCCCAGTCTTTGCCATAGGTCAATGCACAGGCTCTCAACATGTCTTCAAGAATTTGGTTGATCCTTTCTGTCTGACCATCTGTCTGAGGGTGATAAGCAGTGCTGAAATCCAACTTAGTTCCTAGAGCAGCGTGTAAGCTTTTCCAAAACCTAGAGGTAAATTGGGTACCTCTATCAGAGACAATTCTGCTCGGTACTCCATGTAGCTTTACTATGTTGTCAATATACAACTGGGCTAACTGGTCTCCTCCATAGTTGGTTCGTACAGGAATAAAGTGAGCGACCTTGGTGAGTCGGTCCACTATTACCCATACAGAGTTATATCCCTTCTTTGTTTTAGGAAAACCAACTATAAAATCCATGCCTACTTCATCCCATTTCCACACAGGGATTGGTAAGGGCTGGAGTAATCCTGCAGGCTTCTGGTGTTCTGCCTTGACTCTCTGACAGACATCACATTCTGCAACAAACTTGGCTATATCTGCCTTCATTCCATTCACCAGTACTTTCCTTTAAGTCAAGATACATCTTGGTAGATCCTGGGTGAATGGAATAAGCTGAGTTGTGGGCTTCATCCATGATTATCTCTCGGAACTTTCCTTCTTGTGGTACACAGATTCTGTCTTTATACCACAGAGTGCCTTTATCATCTACTCTGAAGTTTGGAGCTTTGTTTTCTCCAGTGTGGCTGCGGATCTTCATTAACTCTTGGTCCTTGAGCTGGGCTTGTCTGATCTGTTCACCCAGTGTCGGTTGCACACTTAGATTATTCACACAAGCTCGAGGCACTATCTCCAGATTAAGCTTCTTTATCTCGGTCGACAAGTGATCATTGTGGGTCATGAGGTAGTTGCAGTAGGCTTTTCTGCTTAAGGCATCTGCTACAACATTTGCTTTTCCGGGATGGTAGTGGATTTCCAAATCATATCTTTGATTAACTCTAACCATCTTCGTTGTCTCAGATTCAGATCTGGCTGAGTAAAGATGTACTTCAAACTCTTATGATCCGTGTAGATCTCACACTTATTTCCAATTAAGTAGTGTCCAAATCTTGAGGGCATGCACTACTGCTGCTAACTCCAGATCATGAGTGGGATAATTCTGCTCATGAGTCTTCAATTGCCTTGATGCATAGGCAACAACTCTACCATCTTGCATTAGGACACATCCCAAGCCTTGTCTTGATGCATCACAGTAGACAACAAAATCTCTGTGAATGTCAGGTAGGACTAACACTGGTGCTGTTGTCAGTCTTCTCTTCAACTCTTGAAAGCTTCTTTCACAAGACTGGGTCCATTCAAACTTCTTGTCTTTCCTGAGAAGTTCTGTCATGGGTCTGGCTATCTTGGAAAATCCTTCAATGAATCGGCGGTAATAACCCGCTAATCCAAGAAAGCTTCTGATCTCTGACACATTTGTCGGCTGAGGCCAATGGGTAACTGCTTCAACTTTCTCTGGGTCTACAGCAACTCCTTCTGCTGTCAGAATGTGGCCAAGGAAGGCAACTTTCTCAAGCCAAAATTCACATTTACTGAACTTGGCGTACAACTTGTGGGCTCTGAGCTTTTCCAAAATTACTCTCAGATGTTGCTCGTGCTCTTCGGCACTCTTTGAATAGATCAGTATGTCGTCAATGAAGACAACGACAAACTTATCTAATTCCTCCATAAACACCTTGTTCATGAGGTTCATGAAGTATGCCGGTGCAAAGGACATAACGGTGAACTCATATTGGCCATATCTTGATACAAAAGCTGTCTTTGGGATATCTGCTTCTCTGATCTTCAGCTGATAATACCCAGACCTCAAGTCAATCTTGGAGAAGTACTTAGCTCCTTTTAACTGATCAAACAGGTCATCAATCCTGGGCAGAGGGTACTTGTTCTTGATGGTCACTTCATTCAAGGATCTGTAGTCTACACACATCCTCATACTTCCATCCTTCTTCTTGACAAAGAGAACTGGTGCTCCCCAGGGGGAAGAGCTGGGTCTGATATATCCTTTCTCTTGGAGTTCTCTTAACTGTTCCTTGAGTTCTGCTAACTCTGCGGCTGCCATGCGGTAGGGTCGCTTGGCTATTGGGGCTGTTCCAGGGATAAGGTCAATGATGAACTCAATATCCCTATCTGGTGGCATTCCAGGTAACTCTTCAGGGAACACATCTGGATACTCATTCACCACTGGTACTTCTTCTACAGTCTTGGTTTCCATTGAAAACACCATAGGGTCAGGTTTACTTCCAAGGGCTTGGCAAACTACTCGGGTTCCTTCATGGTTGGTCACTGTAACTGTTCTGTCTGAACATGCTATGACACCATCATGCTTGGTTAACCAATCCATTCCGAGGATTAGATCTAATCCCTTGGATTTTAGTACCACTGGACTAGCTAGGAAGGCTACCCCACTTAGGGTGATTCTTATCCGCGAACAACCCAAGTGACACTTGATGTCAGCTCCGGGTGATCGGGTTATTAAGGGGGTTTTAAGCAGTACTGTAGGTACTTTATGCTTTTCCACAAAACTTGATGATATGAAAGAGTGCGATGCTCCAGAATCAAACAAAACTGTTGCAAGAACTGATTCAACAAGAAACTCACCAAGCACAACTCCGGGTGCGTCCTGAGCTTCCTGAGCATGGATGTGGTTGACGCGGGCACGTCCGAAGGACTGCTGTGTCTTTGCTGGCTGGTTGGAGACTTGGTTGGTTCCACGAGTGGCTCCAGACATCCTTGGTCCATTCACAGTGTTGGACTGAATGGAAGCAGCTGGCTTGTTCTTGTGGGGACAGTTGGCAATGAAGTGGCTAAGGTCACCACAGTTGAAGCAAGCCTTGGGTTGGTTGGTCACTTGACCACTGCTGTACTGCTGAGTCTTGGTGTTGTTCTGACTCTTCTGAGGAAAGCTGGGCTGACGAGAGACATTGGATGGAGTCCTGAACTGCATTGGGGCTTGACTCTTCTGACCTTGGAAGTTGGAGTTCCTAGGCCTCTGGAATCTTTCCTGCTGACGGACTTCATGAACTGCAAACTTGCGCTTCTTCTCCTTGGACATCTCTATCATCCTTTCTTCAGTCAGGATGGTCTGGTTCATCAGGGTGTTGAAGTCAGGATAGATGTGAGGAGTCATCTGGGTTCCTAACTCTCCTGATAAACCTTTCTTGAACTTGTTCTGCTTCTTCTTGTCAGTTGAAACTTCCTCAGGAGCATAGCGAGAAAGTTCAATGAACTTGCGGATGTACTGATTAACAGACATGCTTCCTTGCTTCAGCCTACGAAACTCATCTGCCTTGAGTTGCATGGTACCTTCTGGAACATGGTAGCGGCGGAATTCTTCCACAAATTCTTCCCAAGTGATGGTTGTGGGATCATCAGTGGCTTCACAGTAGTTCTCCCACCAGGCTAAGGCTGTCCCAGTGAGTTGATGGGATGCCAGGAGAACTCTGTCTCTTCCTTCACAGTTGATAGCATCAAGCTTCCTTTGATGTTCCTTAACCAGTCATCAGCTTCGAGTGGGTCCTCAGATCCTCCAAAGGTTGGTGGCTTAATTCTGACAAACTCAGCCATCTTACTTGGAAACCATGCACTTGCTGCTGACGGCGTTGGTTGTTGTTGTTATTGTTGTTCTGCACAAGTGCTTCCAACAGACGGGTTTGTTGTGCCATAACTTCCGCCAGGGTGGTGAGCGGAGGGTTAGGCAACTGTCCATGGTTGGAGTTCTCAGCTTGAACTTCTGCATCTTGGTTCACTTCTTCTTCCCTACGGTTGTTTGGCTGGCGCCGTTGGCGCTGCTGGATCCTTGGCAGAGCGCTTGGCGGCATCTGTTTGAGGATAAAGGGGAAAGCATAAGATGAGAGAAGAACCTAAGATCTTCTTTATGTTATCATTTAATTCTCTGTTATTATATTTTTCTTTTTTATAAAAAGGACGCAGGCACAAGGGCCTTGCTGGCACAACAACAAGCAATTCACACAAACAAGCAGCACTCACAGATTCATTAAAACAACAGGGGGGTACAACACTAGCGAAGAGCTACTAGCGGTTACACTGCGACTACAAGGGACAAACTAAGACTTCGGGGGTACAGTCTTCCACAGACACTTTCTTGAACTCGGACCGGTAGCTTCATCCCATGATGATTGGATCTTCATCTCGGTAGACACTCATGGGTCTGGGCATCCATGAGGTTGGAGGCATCTTCCAGGCCTCTAACTGGGGAATCTTCATCCGAAGCGGTGGGGAGGCGATCTTCATTCTCCTTGGAAAAGGCTGGGTCAAAGGGAGGGGCTCTTCTTCTTCTTCGACTTCTTCTTTACCTCAGCTTCAGAGGGCGGTGGTGCAGGAAGATCTTCTGCGTACTTCCTCTTGATGTTGCTTCCCGCAGAGCAGATAGGAGTCCCATCCAAAACGGAACGTTCTCCTACTCCGGGGATATGCAGAGTCCTGCAGTGGGCACGCCCAGTGAGATAGGCAGTGCCAACTAGCTTGTTGTAGCGGTCTTCTGCTGACTTCAAGGCTTCTGCGGCAGCAACAACACGGCTTTCTGCTTTGCTTCACGAGCTTTGGCTTCAGCGAGCTGAACACGTAGGGTAAACTCGTGTCTCAGCTTCTTCAGCTCGAGTGATGCACCTTCGCAGTCTGGCTGCGGTTCCGTCATACAGCTCATCCAAGGCGAGCAGATAACGGGTCATGGCAACCACTGTGGGGTCTCTTTCAGCCATTCTCAGGCCTTCAATTGTCCTCATCCTTGCAAGCCAAGTGGGGCGGTTTCTCTCCATGGGAGGGAAAAACCTCATTGGCGAGCGACCGATAGGCCTCTCATACATCTGGCACAAGTACCGAAGGGCCTTGCGTGCCACAGCTTGGTAGGTGTCTGGGAATCGTGACCCAGTGGTAGTCACGTTCCAGGGCTTCATCTCTGGGTGGTCATCACTGGCTCCAATGTGAATGGTGACTTCACAGCGCTCAGTGCCAAACTCTTCATATTCTCTTCATACTCGGCAGGCTCCATAATGCCAAGTCTGACCATGGCATCACGTAGCACCTTTGGAAAGCCAGGGGTCTCCAAGCAGTAGTCGGTCACCCATCCATCTTCTTCCATCTGTAGAGGAGGGATTAAATAAGAGTTTTGCAAAAGAGGGGGAAAGAGCTAAGGAGTTTTCCAAAATAGTTTTTGCAAATAATTTTAGCGTCCAAGCCTAGGGTCACGTCCTACAGCCAAGCACGGCTCTGATACCACCTGAAGCGCCCCGGTTATCCCAGGAGCTAAAACACTTTATTATACCAGTCCCTGGATCAGTCGCTGGTACAATCAAGTCTTACAACAGGTGATATTACAAGTCGCGACCTGGCAGGGGTCGATTAAGAAGCAACAAGAACACTAGTAGATAGGCAAACAGTAAACACAAAGCTAAACCAGAAGATGACTTCTAGGTCATCAACGGCATAGCGGAAGCAACTAAGCGGTAGACTAATGCCACAGGCAGCTCGGGTGCGGACGAGACCAAGCTCAATCGTCTTCCTCACCGTCGGCGTCGACGAAGTCTGGATCTTCCTCTGTAATCAGCAAGCAAGAATGAGTACAGAAGTACTCAGCAAGTCGCAACCCTTACCCTACCATCAATGGATAAAGGTATGCATTTGGCAGTAGCAAGTAAAGGCCATCAGGTTTAACATTGCAATAAAGCAAGTTTACACATGCAAGGGTTCAGTTTATAAAGCATTTTAGCAAAAGCATCAAATTAAGATATTAAGGGTTGGTCAAGTTTTACGTTGCCGGACACCCCGTCCACGACAACCTTCGGCGGAAGGCCGGACCTATTCTCAAAAACAACTCACGCATCAAGGAGATAAGCACCCATCCCATGCTAGTTCTTGGACCGAACCAAAGCCATGTCCGTGACCGTGGACTCGGCTATTCGAATAGATTTTAACACTCTGCAGAGGTTGTACGCTGTACCCACAATCTGAGTGCATCACAAGCCACTGCGCGGGTGGTGTGAAGACTCACAAAGCCATTACCCATCACAGCATCGTCCCGACTAATCGCCATGGGAGTTATCCAGGGGTCTAGCCTCTGATCTAGGCCTTCGACCGGTCGCACACGTCTGCATCACGTCCACCTGCTCCATGGGCTCCCATTGCATCTCCAGCCTCCAGGCGATTAACAGACTAGCTGGCGGGATTTAGACTAAGCCGTGCCGCATACACGGTAGTGTGGTCGCACTGAATAAACGGCTAGGTAGGATGTCACAAGCAACTCGGTCCTTATACGAGCCAAGGCAATCATCTCCACATATATGAACCCACCACAGAGGCGGCATTCATCTCCCATATCACTTGTCATAAGCACACCACAGAGGCGACACTTAATCTTCCATAAATATCATCAGGATCACCTCAGCTCTAACCCAAGTTCATTCATTCATCTTTTTCTTAAGTTATCACCCAACCTTACTACTACCACACAACACCAATCACGGTTTTCACATTTGCAAAAGCTAAGTATAAGTAGAGCACTTAGTGATACACAGTCCTAAGCATTTCTATAACAAGGAAATCATCCATGCGTAATAATGTCATACATGGATATCCTAGGTTTAACAGGGAATAATTAGGACAGGTAATATAAGGCTCAGTGGTCTTGGTCATACTACACAAAGGTTTTGCAATCATCAGGGTAATCATTTCATGCAAATAAAACGGCTGCTACGGGTTGTGTTTATAAAACATAGGAGCAGTATGATCAAAGGAAAACGGATTGTGACTTGCCTTCGTTGACGTCCTCGGGAAGCTCCTGCTCAAAGTCTTCGGCTCCTGGTTCCTGCTCCTCCTCCTCCTCGTACTCGTTCTCTCCGTTAGCTACGTGCGACCGGCAAACAACAAACAAGCAAACAAACACAAATAAATACAAAAGAAATAGAAGATGAGCTCTACAGAGATGAAATGGTAGGAATGGATAGAGCTCGATTTTAGATGAATTTAGGAGAAGAAGAACGAGGTCAATCGGAGGTCGGACGGTGGAGAATCGGAATTTACAGTACGGGTACTGGAATAATTCCGAAAAAAAATAAACTCGGGAGGGAAATATCAGCACGTGTACGTGTGGGCTGCTGGTGGTGGCTTGGAGC